>SNQJ01S0258596.1:0-12378 GCA_010110895.2 Picea sitchensis | reverse complement strand
GAGATCAACACTCTTCTAGTGTTGTGATCAAACATTCCTCCATGGTAACCTGGAACCAACACAAGAAGTTTCACCTAGAGGAGATGTTAGTTATATCTTGGTAAATGATTATATTAAGCATTTATCTCAATATGATCACATGCTACCAAGCATAATACTTTTCAAATACTACTAACTCAACTATAGTGTTTACTTGTAATGGGGTAGGTATTAACTTGTCATGTGAAAATTTGAATATTATCAAAATAATCAAACCTGGAACTTGAAGTCTTGTTCTCAAGAACGAGTGTGTTTCTTTTCTTCCAAGTCTCCTTCACTCAAGATGACAAGTTCTTTCTTCAACCTATCTTTTGTACTAAGACAATATGTTATCTTGACAGAAAGATGGGTTAGAGAATAAAATCCGTGATCTCAACTTTAATCAATCTAATACATTGAATTTAATTTTGACCAAAGGTTAGTATGATGATCATAGCTTAGACATGCAACCTAGATCAAAATAATGTCATAACAAATAGATGCATATCAGAATAATCAAACTTGGGTTGCATTATTCCTCTGAATGTGTTGGATCTAAGATCCTTCCGGATCTATAGAAAGAGGTCCATTCTCTTGAAAATACCCTTTAAATATTAACAGTTTAAACATATGTGAGTACATACCTCTGATAGTATTTGCATGTAATGGCACCATCTCGTAGCATCAGTAATAATTACCAACCATTTTAAAAACTTCAAGGGTGACTGCAACTGGTACTGTAGCTAATACTTCAACTGATACTGCAACTACAATTGATACTGCAACTGATTCTGAAACTGCAACTGCAATTGTTACTGCAACTGATTTTGAAACTGCAACTACAACTTACGGTTTTATGAAAAAAACCCTAATGTTTCATACTCCAAATTTTGAAATTTTTATCTAGGGACTAAATGCGCTAGGTTGAGGCAAGTTTGTTGGAGCTGTTAGATTTCAAAAATTTCAAGTTTTTCCCCTTGAAACTTCACCTGCGGAAATCTAGACTGGTACTTCTGGTACTAGTTCTGGTTTCGTCGATATCCTCCACAACTCGAGTGCTCTGTCTGATCATCGTCATGACTCTTCACCTTCTCTGGCCGTTTTACCACTCATTCAGCATCACTGTATGTTATGCTAAGATTACTCAACCTCTCTGGTAGTTGAGACTCTTTTTCTTCTCTGTGACAGTCGAGCTCACCTTCTATGTTCCAGTTACAGGCTTCAATGCTCATCCAGTTGTCAATCGCCTCCACGAGAATCTTCATCCCTCCTGAAGATTCCCAGAGACTCTTCATCTCCTCTTTCAATCACCCTGAAGTGTCTTTGAGTCCTTTGGAAGAAAGCATCAGTGGTTTCTGGCAGTTACACTGTGACGTGCAACAGTAGCCCTCCAATCTCCTTCAGTTTCATCTGCACCGTTGGATTAGCTCTGAAGAATATTGTCGTGATTTATGCATTTCGCACTTTCACAATTCGGATATTCTGCGATGAGGCATCTTGACTCTTCATGTCGTGAGTTCCGAAACTCTGAAATGGAGCTTTTTTGTGCTAGCTCCTTCCTCAATATGACCAAGGCCATGACCAAGTGCTTATGCATAAAGTGCTTTTCGAGAATTCGCATTTAGTGAATCTGGAGATGAGGCATCTCGACTCTCCAAGTCGCAATCCCCAAAACCCCGAAATGGAGCTTATCTGAACTGACTCCTTCCCTTCTCGTGACCATAGGCTGTGCCAAAAAGGCACTTCATATTTCACAACTTCATTGAGTCTGATCGATGGTTGAAATATCCATAGATCCGACGGTCCATATCTTATCACGATCTCACATCTCGTTGTTCCTTAGATGGAGGTTCTCATCTCTCCAAGTTGCGATAGGCGAAGCTTCGAGATGGAGTTGGATCAACGGTCCAGAATCTCGGTGTATTGACGGTCCAGATCTCTTCATGAATTCGCATCTCGTGGTTCCTTGGATGGATTTTCTTGTCACCCCAAGTCGCGATAGGTGAAGCTCCGAGATGGAGCTTAGATCAATGATCCAGAACCCTTGGTGATCTGATGGTCCAGATCTTATCGCTATTTCGCATTTCGCGATTTCGACATTCCTGTGGTATTGTTTCTTGCCTCTCCAAGTCGTGATTCATGAAACCATGAAATGGCATGGGATCAACGGTCCCAATCAACACTTGATTTGGCTACGATTAAATCATGATTTCGCATATCGTGATTTCAGCATTCCTGTGGTGAATGTTCTTTTACATCTCCAACTCCTGATCCACGAAAATCCAAAATGGAGTCGGATCGATGGTCCATATTGCCACCTTGATCTGACGGCTGAGATGATTTCGCATATCGCGATTTCAAGAGGTGAGAGGTTGGAGCATTTCTAAACTTTGAATTTTCAGTCAACAAAATGTTGATCTGTGTCCACGTGTCCTGCCTGAAGATGGACGGTCCTCCTTCTTTCAGGATTTTGTGAGCCCGCTACTCCTTGCACTTTAAAGAACATGCATGTTCTTCCCGATCCAATGATGGTCGAATCTTACGCTTAGATCTGACACCTAAGATCTGTCCTCCATCTTTGCGCTCCTCCTGTCTAGATTCAGATCTGACGGTCATCGGGAATTATGAATGGGATCCAACTATCAATGTCGCTTCTCCACTCGAGCTTACGCATCCTTCTTACTTAGAAGAATTTCTAAGTGTCAAAGGCATCGACCTTTGATCCGCCTTGTGATCCTGAGTATGCTATCTCTCTTGAGCTTTAGCAATGAGTTAACCTCATCCCTCATTGCACACCTACGCACTGCATTTGACTCTACGCTAATTCCTCCTGAGCTTACTTTGTTCCTGTTTTGCCATCGATGCACACTCTGATCCTGCCATCAATGATAAGCACACTTTTCCTGTTAAACCTGCCAACAATCCCTTGCACTATCTCTTCTGAACTTATCGAGCTTGCTCTGCATCATATTCCTAAAATACTTCTGATGCTCGTCTGTTACATTCTTTCTGTACTCATGCCATCTTCACTGTTGTACTTGCCATCAATGAAAAGCATACGTTGTCTGTTAAACATTTTCCAACAATCTCCCCCTTAGGCATTGATGGAAACTGAGGCACCCGAACTCTTTTCTCCCCCTTTGACATCAATGTCAAAGAGAACATGCTCCCCCTGAGCTGTGGCAGTATTTTTAGGAGGTATCATATATTAAGACCAACACAAACTCCCCCGAACAGGAAGGATTCTCTTATTTGAGGCCTGCAGATGTTTGTATCCAAACCAAAGTATTATTTTTCTGATTCTTGGACTTGTTCATCCTCAGCTTCCGTTGTATCCTTTGTAGAATACTCAAAATTTCTCACCTCTCTTACTCGGACTCCGTCATCAACCTTTTCTTCTCATGAGTGGATGACTCCCCCTGTCACTGTTATCTCTCTTCTTCTGACTCTTTTCCCTTTTTGTTCCTAAAGGTTAACTTTCCTTGACAAGGTCTTTCCTCTTGTTATCTCTACAGGATGTCATTTATATCATTTTGTACATCAGAATGTTGTTGTTGTGAATGTTGTTGTCCTACTTAAACACTGTGCAATTGTAGCTTGTACTTTTTAAGTGGCCCTTGGATCTCCCCATTGAATCTCATCGATCTTTATTACTACAATTTCATTTTTCTTCCATGATGAATTCAATCCAGGGCTTTTATCTCCATATTCAATCACAAGAGAAAACTGCTACACCCACTCTCATACCTGCTTTTCTTTCTCACAAATGAAGGACCTGTATCATGTTTCTTAGGAGCACTGATTTCTACCTTGTTGAGTCCAATACCGGATTTGTCATTTGGTGATCTCTGGCTATCCAAGACCTTGTCCAAGGTCATGGAACTACTCAAGAACTTGATTTGGGTATTTGACTTCTCAACCTTCAAAACTTCTGCTTCCAGATTATGACATGATTTTTCTCCTACTTCTTCTGTGGGATAAATGCTAACTGAACATTCTTTTATTGTATCTAAATCTTCTTCTTTACTTGTAGGGGAGGATTCAACATCAACATTATTGTTTGTCCTTATACTTTTATTCACCACTTGTCTTGAGTTTACATTTACCTTACACTCTTTGGACGTGAGAACCTCTTCACTGCCTCTGTCACACTTTTGGCTTGAAATGAGCGAATTATGTTTCAGACCATACACAAGCAGAATGTACTGGGAATCTCCTTTGTCATTACTCAAACTCACCATCCCTCTATCCTTGATTTTACCCTGTTCATCATTTTCAAGGATCACATTTTCTGTTTTGTTTTTACTTATGGACAGAATCTTATCCATGTCTCCAGTCATGTGCTTGCAACATCCACTTTCTATATTCTCAGAGGCCTTTTGTTTTTGAATTGAAAGTGCTAGATCACATTTTCCACTATCTTTCCTTTTCCATGTGTTGGCCTTTCTATCTACGAAATTTATCCTTGGGTCTTCTTTGTAATTCTTCAAATGGCAATTTGTAGCTTTGTGGCCAAAGTTGTGACAGTTATAGCATTCAATCTCATTGTTCAATAAGTCAAAGTTATTTTTGCAACGTTGTCTACTCATTGACTATTTATTATTTATTGACCTCCTCAGTTGCATGTCTCTAGACTTAATTTGACAATTTGCAATCTGTGATGGTTTATTACTTTGATGTATCATTCTTTGTTGTGGAAAAAATTTATTCCTTGGAAATCTTAATTGCTCATGTCTAATTCTTAAGGAACAATTTATAGCTTTGTGACCAAAGTTAGAACAGTAGAAAAAATATCCATAGAAAAGTTCTTTGTACCTGGAAAATGATTGTCTTCTTTGAGCAAATCGATTTCTTCCATGCTGATGATGTCCTTGAGCAGAGAGTACATTATTTCTTTGTTCTACAGATTCAGTCCTAGCACCTCTTTCTTTACTCGTCATGGGTGGCTGATTGTCTTCCTTTGTTTCTAAAGGTTTGTGGTTGTCATTGGTTGTAGATTTAACAAACTTGATGGGTTCTTTGTTCCTTGGTTGACCACTACTTGATCCCTCTTCAAACCCCAAACTAGTTTTCAGCTTTGGATTTCTTTGTTGATTGAGGAATGGTGGTTAATTCTTAGGGCTTTTGATACTAGACGATTTTGATGATACAAGGTTGAAACTTCTCTCCATCTCTTTCCTAGTTTTCACTACTTCTTATTCGGGGCCGGATCTTGCCCTCTTTTATGATAGTTGATGTTTTAGAATATCATCGATTTTCCTTGCCTCTTCTAATTCCACTTTTCGGAGGGGTAAATTCTTCATCGAGAACATTTACTTTCTTTCTTTAACTGTATCAGCAATTTTTTTTTTGCTTTTGTTCTTAATTCTGTCAATCTCTTCGATTGCGATGGAGTTCTCCTTCCATATCAACCATATCTTCTTCATCATTCTCTTCACTACTGTACTTTCCATTTTCACTTAATCCTCTTTGGCCATAAGCATGAAGTCATTTGCCCCAGCTATCTTCACATGAGAATCACTATCGGTGTCTTCGGGAGTCATCATTGTTTACACATAAAGCTCTTCTTCTTATCAAATCTTCTTGATTTGTTGCTTCTCTTCATCTTGAGTTTTGATCATGTTTCTTGTGTGGACATTTATTTTGCAAAATGACCTATATTACCCGCGGTTGAAACATTTTGAAGAATGACTTACCTTAATTGCTTTCTGATCCCTTTCTTTAATCTTCTCCGCAATTTTGCTTCAATTTCCTTCAGTCCTCACAATCCTCATTCTTATGCGCTTTTAAGTAGTTGCTTCTCTAGGAATTGGATTTATCTTTTCTTATCCTCATTTCATAAGAAGTAAGATTTCCTAGGAGTTGTTCAATAGGTAGAGATTTTATATCATTGATTTCTTCTATAGCTAAGACCTTTGGGTTGAACCTATCTGGCGAAATCTCAAATTTTCTGAACTAAAGATGGTTCCTCAATTTTTTCACCAATTACTTTCATTGCATTTACTAGTTCTTCAACTCTCGGAAAATGCCCAATGGTTTCCATGCTTCTTTCATGCAGCAGCTGTTCAAGTTGTATTCTGTAGGTTTGAAGCTCGGCATATTTCACCTTCTCATTACCTTCATGGTGTTAATGAGGTTGTCCCACATTTCTTTAGGTTTGAAGATGCATGCGCCTTCACAAACTGACTACGCAGAGTCCATTCAAGATAGCATTCAATCCCTTAGCATTAAATATAAATTCTAATAACTTATCATCCTTGGAAGCTAGCACAATAGGCTATATGTATCGGTCTACACATCCCAGGACATGACTCCCAAGACTATTAGGTATGTTCTCATTCTAACCTTCGAGGAAAGGAAAAATTAGTTCCATCAAATAGGGGAGGCCTAGTGGTAGCAGAGTCCCTTCATGGATTGTCATGTTTTAAGCTCTAGGATCTACCCTTAGATAAAAGGTCATCTCGATACCAATTGTTGGACAGCGAGAGGGTGAATCAGTTGTTACCCGTGCTTAAACAATTATGATTCTTTTAAACTCTTGCAGAAACAGATGATGATCCACAATAATCTTGAGGGGAAATAAAATGACACATTCGACATCGATCCTGTATATACAGAGACAGATATTTCCGAGGGAAACCCATACGAGGGGTAAAACCTCTTTTCTTTATATGATAAGTAATAGTTACATTCTTTACATTATCATACACATATGAGCGCAACTCATAATGAGGCTACAACCTGAGTTTTGCAAGCATAATGAGGCTACAACCTCAGTTTTGAAAGATGCTACTTGCTGAGAGCACCAACTCTCTGTTTTCTCTAGCACCCACTAGAAGGAAGCACCAACTCCCTGGTTTCTCTAGCACCAACTCCCTGGTTTCTCTAGCACCGACTAGAAGGAAGCTACAACTCCCTGTGTTCAAGCACCCACTTGAACCTCTGAGGACAAAAGTCCTCCCTAGCACCTCCCTACCACCCTGAAATATGAATCTTTGCTATTGAAACTTATTATAGTGATATAACGTTCAACAATGGCTTACCAGACTCATCATTGTGCTGCTGCATTTCGTTGCTCTATCTGCCTCACTGCTTTCCTACACACATGACTTGCGTTGTATGTTCTTCTTCTTTTTATGCTTTGTGCGCCATCTCCATTCACTGCATAGTTCCTCTTCTCTTCAATTCAACTGTTGCACTCTCCTCCTTCTTCACACATGAATCACCTTCAACAACAACAACCACAGCAACCGCATCTCTTCTCTGTACTTTGTATTTATAGATTTTGTGCACCTTGTGCATGCAATGTGTGCAATACCTCTGCATACTCACACTGCGTCGATATCCTCCACAAATCGAGTTCTCTGTCTGATCATCATCGTGACTCTTCACCTTCTCCAGTCATTTTACCACTCGTTCAGCATCATTGTATTTTATGATGAGATTCATCAGCCTCTCTAGCAGTTGAGACTCTTCTTCGTCTTCTCTGTGACAGTCGAGCTCACCTTCTCTGTTCCAGTTATAGGCTTCAATGCTCATCTAGTTGTCAATCACCTCCACGAGCATCTTCATCCCTCCTAAAGATTCCCAGAGACTCTTCATCTCCTCTGTCAATCACCCTGAAGTGTCTTTGAGTCCTCTGGCAGAAAGCATCAGTGGTTTCTGGCAGTTACACTGTGACGTGCAACAGTAGCCCTCCGATCTCCTTCAGTTTCATCTACACCATTGGATTAGCTCTGAAGAATATTGTCATGATTTATGCATTTCACACTTTCACAATTTAGAGATTCTTCGATGAGGCATCTTGACTCTTCATGTCACGAGTTCCGAAACTCCTGTGGTGAGTGTTCTTTTACATCTCCAACTCCCGATCCGCGAAACTCTGAAATGGAGTCAGATCGACGGTCCAGATCGCCACCTTGATCTGACAGCTGAGATGATTTCGCGATTTCACATATCGCAATTTCGAGAGGTGAGAGGTTGGAGCATTTCTAAACTTTGACTTTCCAGTCGGCGAAATGTTGATCTGTGTCCACATGTCTTGCCTGAAGATGGGCGGTCCTCCTTCTTTCATGATTTTGTGAGCCTTCTACTCCTTGCACTTTAAAGAACGTGCAAGTTCTTCCTGATCCAACGATGGTCAGATATTACGCTCAGATATAACGCCTAAGATATGTCCTCCATCTTTGCACTCCTCCTGTCTGGATTCAGATCTGACGGTCATCGAGAATTTTGAATGGGATTCAATGATCAATGTCGCTTCTCCGCCCGAGATTACACATCCTTCTTACTTAAAAGAATTTTTAAGTGTCAAAGGCCTCGACCTTTGATCCGCCTGTGATCCTGAGTATGCTATCTCTCTTGAGATTTAGCAATGAGTTAACCTCATCCCTCATTGCACACCTACGCACTGCATTCGACTCTGCGCTAATTCCTCCTGAGCTTACTTTGTTACTTTTTTTGCATCGATGCACACTCTGATCCTGCCATCAATGACAAGCACACTTTGCCTATTAAACCTCCCAACAATCCTCTGCACTATCTCTTCTGAACTTATCGAGCTTGCTCTACAACGTCTTCCTAAAATACTTCTGATGCCCGTCTGTTACATTCTTCCTATACTCATGCCATCTTCACTGTTGTACTTGCCATCAATGACAAGCATACGCTGCATGTTAAACATTTGCCAACACCTAGGGACCGACTTCTTAATTTGCATAATATAATTAGGGTTTTGTTGGCAACCACACATGATTTTCGATACTTATCACGATCAAAAGACACTATACCTTTATGTATCTTCCATCACCTTCTATTTTGTAAATGTTTATGTTTCTAAGTTTTGAGGCTATGATTGGGTTAAGTTTACCTTATTGAGTTTTTTTCGTTTGCATTTTTGTTTGTTTTATTTTTAATTCATAACTGTAAGCATGAATTTAAACATAAAACTTGTCTTGGTTTCATAATCTTTTACCTTAGAAATATCATTTTAAAATCCACCCATATATGATTAAAATTCAAATCTTATGAAATGGTTGATTAATCCACTATCGAAATCTTTTCGTATTGTGGTTATCATGAATTCATTGGTTCTATAGTTCATTGTTGAAATGTTTGAATGTACAAGAACCTTGGTTAACTCTTGGTAGTGTTCTCATGAGTTCAATTTTCATATCAGCATTCATGCAAATTAGTAAAGGCATGTTGTACTTGCGCTTTCGTTTCACCTTGTTGGCCCGAAACATTAATGATACCATTCATTATGTGCATAGGGTTTTGTACTCTGTAGGGTTTGGTACTCATCGTGAGAAATGGTTTGGATTTTTATGAACCTTCTGGTTTTTGTTTTCCCTAACTCTCCTGTCCCAGTTATGATAACCCCCAGACTCTGTGATTTTTATGCCATTGCATTCTGCTTAGACCTATCTATGTTGTTCATCCGTTGGGAACCTAAACCTATCCCTTGTGATATCTGTTGTATCCTCGCCACAGTGGTAATGGCACCCATGGTTCTTATCAAGACGAATGGATGCCAAGATTTATTATCCCACGATGATGTTATTGACAACCTGAAGGCTCATGGATGGGATGTGCTCCTCAAGAAGTGTGAAGGCTATAATCTCTAGGTTGCAAAATATTTTTCACAAACTTTTGATGGCTTCAGAACCAATATTGGGAATATACAGTTGGAATTAACAGAGGATTTCATGAGCAAAGCGACAGGTCTCCCATTACAAGGTGAGAGGTGGTTTAAGAACGCTAAAATAGAAGATGTCCCATGAAGTTTATTCATGGCTTCCCACGAAACCACTTGATGTACAAAAGGTATTTCTATTGCTCTATTAAAACCTAGATTGCAGAGTCTCCTTTTAATTCTGAAGTAGTTTGTTACATGTGGAGGCCGATATGGGTTGGTTTTCCCGTACCACATTCGTTTGCTTATGAATTTCATAGGGTTTGAGTTGGTTATGCCTTTTTACTTGTTGATGAGTCTTTACAAAATGTCCAAGCATTATAAGCGGCAGGGTATCAATTCGAGTCTGTTTCACCATGGACTCATTAAAATCTTGTTGGTTTATCACTTGTCGAAAATAGGTGACAATTGGGAGACCTTTCTGATCAGAAATGGCTTCACCCAGACCGATGTTATAGCCAACCCTCTTTTAATTGTAAACCTTAATTAGGACAGACCGGTAACTGAAAGCTAGGTCGTTAATTCAATTGATGGCCCAAAATTTATTGATTCAGTTTATGTTGTTGATGAAACCCCTATGGATAAACAATTACCATGTAGGTTTTCACCTGGAATATCTCTAGAACAATTAATTTACGAATTAAAAGAAAAGTATCATTATGTGCCTATGAATGATTCTAGTTTAAACGTTAATGATAAACCTATTGTGAAGAATTCTCGTAAGGGAAAGAAACCACAGAGCACGGATTTAAGTTTCAGGAACAAGAATGTTGGTCGTTTGATTTCTAGAAAACTAAGAAATTGAAAGAGTAATCATCTGAGCTCGATCGATATGATCGATATCGATGATTGTTGTTCATATCATGATATAGACGATTTCTTGGCTCGTGAAGACCCATAAAATCAGTGTTCCAGGAGAGAGGTTATTACCCATGTTGAAAAATATGATTTCGTGACCATTTTACCTTCTTGTCTTAAGGGTAAAGAAGGATTTTTGGGTATTGGGCATGACCTCGAACAAACATAAAAATGAAGAACCCCTTTTCGACTATGTTCCACATCGATCTGCCATTTCCCCGGTGCATTGTGATAGTTGTCTTGACTGGATAGAGTGTTACTATACAGATGTTCCGCTCTTACAGGTTCGAGTTAAACGCTTGGATGCTCATAATTCTTTGTTGAAACAAGCAAACCTTGACCCGAAGGCACACACAGAGAGGCAGAATAAACAATTCAAGAGGGTCGGGAATATAATCATTAAGAACACAACTAGTTTCAAATCAATTATAAATACCAAACTCTGAGATCCCTCTTTGGCTAATTTTTAATGGTAAAACGATTTTGTTTTGATTTCATTCAATTCTGTTTATAAAATTGAAATAAGTAGATTTAATTTTTCATTTCATTTGCTAAAAATAATACTAGCTACAGAATCTATGATTCTATAGCCAGTCTCTTTTGAATAATAATTAGCAATTATTTTTTCTGAATATCAAATCGGTTTTTTCTATTTATGGGAAATGGAAGATTATACTGTTGATTGCATGGATCAAACACTATGAATCATACATTCAAATATTCATAAGTTTCTGTCTTTTGTATGCTTATAACACTTTGGCTTATTTAGACAAAACCAACTCATGCATGAGTGGTTACTATTTTCACTATTTTTGTAATATTATCCATTTTTTGTGGATTCAACTCTATCTTGTATGATATGAGCATTTGAATACTGAACTAGTTTAAATATTGTTCACTCTTAGTAGTGAAGCATCTTTTGATTTTGACACATTATGGACATGTGACTTTCAAGACTATATGGACAAGTTGTTCACTCCTTGGCTTTAGACCAGTGTGGCACTTTCCCATTACGTTTTTCCCTTTATATTATGGAATGTTAATATTTTATATAACTTTAGTCTTATCAGCATATGATATTTCATTTTATTCAAGCACTTTAATTATGTCTGTAATTGTTGTCCTATATTATATCTATGATCAATATTTCATTTAAATATCATTTATTTATGATTGATGTTAAATGATGTATTACATGAATGCTTTGTATTAAATTTATTTTATTATAAGTGTTCATCATTATAAGATCATCATATTTGTTCGTCTATTAATCTACTCTTGTATTCCTGCTCCAAAATACCTTTGAGTTTATTATGGGAATGTTAGCACCAGCTTGTTACAGGTTTTCTCACAAGCAAGATGGTTGGGAGCTTGAATTGCGCAGGGACATAAACTTATTACCTGCAGGTTAGTTTACTGGTATTTTCTTTTAATCGGATTATTCACAAATGAAATAGGAGCAGTTTAAACTAGCTTTGCCTATTTATACGTTCTTGTTTCAAATGTGTTTTATTAGTATTTTTGAGTTCTTTAGATTTTAAATATTAAACAAAAAATATAAAATATATGTTCTTTGTTTATCTACTTCATAAACAATTGCAAAAAAAATTGATTTCGCAAGACATCCAGCAAAACTTGCAAATTGTAAATACCCTGTTCATAATCACATGCTCATATTTACGTTTCTGCTTTAACACTTGTAAATAATTAAATTAATGTACATAGTATCATAGTTTCTTTTAGATTAGTTTCCTTTCTTTTGTTATTTTAGGATTTTAGTTGTTCAACGGAGACATTAAACCCCTCAT
>SNQJ01S0258595.1:0-12378 GCA_010110895.2 Picea sitchensis | reverse complement strand
CCGTTGAGTCTCATCCCATCCATCACCTCACAAGAGAACTTGTTCTTGGAATATTCCACTAACAAGTGGGATTTCCAATCTACTGAAATCTCCATCAAAGAACATGCCGTAGGTCTCCTCGATAGTGCATCAGCCACACTGTTCTTCTTCCCATTGACATACTCTATGTCAAAGTCAAATGCCTATACCTTAGTCACCCATTTCTGTTGGCGCTCACTGAGGTCCTTCTGCTCAAGGAAATACTTCAAACTGTTGTAATCAGTCTTGACCACGAATTTTCTACCTACCAAATATTGTTTGAACTTGGTAAATGCATGCATGATTGCCAACATTTCCTTGTCATAAATGGAGCACAACCTCTCAGGTTGACTAAGCTTCAGCTCTCGAATACAATGGGGTGTTCTCCCTACATCAAAACTGCACCGATCCCTTCACCAGATGCGTCACACTCTAGTACAAATGGCAAGGTGAAGTCTAGTAGTGCCATCACTTGACAAGTGCCCATGACTTCCTTCATGTGATCCAAGGCTTCCTGTGATTTCTCGGTCCATATGAAGGCCCCATGCTTGGTAATATATGTCAGCAGTTCTCCAAGCTGAGATAAACCCCGTATGAACCGCCTGTAATAGCTACACAGGCCTAAGAAGCTCCTCAATTCTGTCACGTTCTTAGGCGTCGACCAACCTAGAATGGCCCTGATCTTCTCTTGGTGCACCTGTACCCCCTGTGCACTGATGATGTGGCCTAAGTAAAGTATCTCTATCATACAAAACTCACACTTCGACTCTTTGCCATATAATTATTGTGCCTACATGATGCTCAATACCTCATCCAGGTGCCTCATATGCTCTTACCATGACCGGATATAGATCAAGATGTCGTCGAAGAAAACAAAGACTGATTTCCCTTACTGATCCCTGAATATATGGTTCATGCAAGACTAGAATGTAGAGGGTGCATTGGTTAGCCCAAATGGCATAACCAGGAACTCGAAGTGTCCAAAATGACATTGAAATGTCGTCTTTTCTATGTCCTGCTCTCGGATGTTGATATGGTGATATCTAGAGCGTAGATCAATTTTTGAGAAGAAAACTGCCGCATGCAGTTCATCCATCAACTTGTCAATGCATGGGATAGGGTACTGGTTTTTGATGGTTTTCTTGTTGAAGGCTCAGTAATCAATGCACATCTTTATGGTGCCATCCTTCTTCAAAACTAGGACAATTAAAGAAGCAAATGGGTTGTTGCTCAGTCTGATGTGTCCCATCGCCAATAATTCTTTGATTGCCTTCTCTATCTCATCCTTGAACCTCCTAGGATGATGATAGGGGTGGGTGATCATAGGTTTGGCCCCCTCCTCTAACTCAATGGTGTGCTCAAACCCCCTGTTAGGTGGTCTCCCTAGTGGGATTGCCTCAAAGACCTGTTTATGTCGTCCCAATAAATTCTTGATCTCTGTGTGGTATTGTTGTCGATATTTTGAATCCTTCTGAGTAGTGATCAAGAATTCTGCAGCATATGCTACCTCCCCATGTATGAATATCCTCTTCGCTGAAACTGTCCTAGGTGCTCTTGTCGACATACCTCTTAGAACAACCTTCTTCCCATCCTGATCTCTGAATCCCATTTCCAAGGTTTGGTAGTTGGTAGTGATTTTTCCCAAGGTAATCATCCACTGAACTCCTAACACCACATCTGTGTTTGATAGGTCAACCACATAAAATGTGTCTCTCACTGTGTAGTTGCCTAACTTCATCTCTAAGTTTGGAATTCTATCTAGACACTCCACTATATGGCCATCTGCTACCGCAACATCAAACCCCTCAAACTCCTCTATATGAAGTGCCTGTCTCGATACTAATGAAGCATTGATGAAGTTGTGGGTGGCCCCACCATCTATCAGGATGATTACCCATTTCCCCTGAATAATCCCTCTGAAACAGAGGGTATCATACCTGGGAACACTGGAAAGGGTCGCTATGACTCCTCCATTTGCTGGTTTCCTCCTGTTAGCCTGCTCTGGCGGTTGTCGGACTACTGGAGGATGGGCTCCTGCCAGTGTCGGTGGTCTACGGGGAAGCTGCTCCTCTGTTGGTGCTGACTCCTCTTCTAAACTAGTGGATCCACTGTCCTGCTCCTCCTCCTCACTGTCCACACTGTTTGTTGCTACCTCAATATAATGAATCTCTCCCTTGCCCATGCACCTATGGCCTAGGACCCAAGGATATTTGTAGCTGAAGCAAAACTTCTTCCTCATAATCTCTTGCCTAGTCTCATCATCCAACTTCTCCTTGCCCTTCCATTCTCTCTAAAATGGCTTCCTATATTGATCCCTCTGGGGCACAAATGGTTTGGAGAAAGTTTTAGTCTTTGGCACTAAGTCTACTAGATCTCAAGTGCGAAGGATGGCATCATACAAAGTGGGAGGCCAGTATGCCTTCACCCATCCTCTCAAAGGATCTGTGAGTCCTTCTGTGAATAACATGATTAGCCTGGGTTTTGATATATCTGTCACTACCACGACTACCCACTGAAAATCTATGATGAATGCCTCTGTTGTGCCAGTTTGTCTCAATTGGGCTAGATCCCTGAAGTGTATCTCGTGATCCTTCCTATCAAACCTATCCATGAGCCTATCTATAAACTCCCTATAGGAGGTGATGAGATTGTGACCCAATGTCACCAGTCCATGATACCACCACTCGTGTGCCTCACCCTCCAAGTGTAAGGTCACGAAACTGATGGCCTCTGTCTTGGTCCTTTGGTTGAGCTTGTAATACATGTCTAGCTTCTGTACCCAATCTGTGGCAGTGTATTTGGACGATCCGTCGAAAGAAGGGATGGTGAGTTTCCCAACTTTTCGGATGAAATCGAGGTTATGCCCCTGTTGTTGTTGTGGTCCTCCCCTCTACGGCTCTCTGGGGAAGTTCCTGAGTCTGAGTCCACAGTAATCGACTAAGGTCATGTCCTAATGGAAGTCATGACCCAATGTTGCGTACTCCCTCCTATACTCTGCAATGTCGCCAGCATGAATGGGTGGTCTCTGTGTTATTGGTGATGGTGCTGCTACCAGGGGTGCCCTCTGGAAACTGGGAAACAAGGGTCTAGGAATCCTACTTGGAGAGGTCTATGTGCGAGAGGGTGAATGGGGTCTACTACCTTCTCCTGAGTTCTCTTGTGCTGCATGCGAGACTTGTGTATCTGGGGTTCCCATTCTATCCAATCTATCAACCACCTGTGCCAAGGACTGAGACATGGTCCGTTGACTAGCTAACATACCATTGATAACCTGCATGAAAGTTGCCTCTAGATTTATGGGGGCCTTGCCACTACCCTCTGGTCACTCATATCTGTCTCCTAGCATCCTCTCTGCCTCGCGCTCAGCCTCATGCTCTGCCCTTCTCTCTACTTCTCTGTGTGCCTCTTTATCTTCCTCTAAGCTAGGAGGAAAAGGGGGGAAATCAGGCCTATGCCTTCTTTCCTAATGCCTATTGTAAATGACATATTTGTCACCTACGTGTTCACGACCCTATGGGTCTTCTACTTCACTCATTGTATTTATTCACAGGCTGGCAGGACTAAAGCTCCGATACCACTGTAATGTTCCTGACTTGGCTAGTTTAGGAAACATTGCTAATGTGTGTGTAGGATCAAAGGTTTACAACATATAAATGATCATACAAATAATAAACGTGATAAATAACTACAAAGTTTGTATTATGATATCTCTGTGGATTACAAAATGGCTAAATGCGGATGAATAACTGACAATACTCGATTAGATAAACATACAAAGGATCTTAGCTGGAATATAAATAAGCAATTGCGGCTGAATAAAATAAAAACACTCGGCTAGATCAAAAAGACAAAAGGATCTTAGCTGGAATACAAATAAGAAACTGAAATATAATACCCAGAATATGGGAGCACTGCAAAATCAATGAAGAATGATGGAAGACCTGGATGATCTTCTCGGTGACTAGGGTGTGTCTTTTAACACCAAAATCAACCAACTGGTGTCTTCCTCCTGGAATACACTGAACTATCTCTCCTGAGATGGGCCTCTTCTCCTCAATGAAAAGTCGTAATCTACATAATGTTGAATTAGGTTGCTAACCCTTCCTTTATAGCTTTCCAAAACCCTAAATCATGCTGAAACCCTAAATCACTGCTGAAACCCTAATTCACCGTTGACTTCTATTTTTAGCTCATAATGACTTAAAATCACTGTTAACCGTTGTTAGCTCAATGTCACTTTCCGAATATAACACCTGTGACTAGAGTGACCTCTAGTAACCCTCTTTACCTCCCTTTGGCCCTGGATATAGTCTAACGGGGTGGTTTAGACCATTAAAGCCTCGTTTTCTGGAGCTCCTATTTGGAAAGGGACATTACACTCTCCCCCTCTCTATCTCTCTCACCCTACCTCCCTATTTATCATGCTTCTTCTCTAACCTTCCTTCCCTCTCTCCCCACCCTCTCTCTCTCTCATACACATGCTCAATTTGTCCCTATACCCCACTCTCCCACTCTCTCTCTCCCACTATCATCCCCTCTCTCTTCCTATGCCTCTCCCTCCCTCCTTAATCTCTTCCCCTCTCTCTCTCTCTCCCCTTATCACCCCCTCCTTACCTCCCTATTTCTCCCTCTCTCTCTCACCCTCCCTCCTTCAATCCCTAAAACACACTGTCTCTCACACAAACTCCATCACTCTACCCCTCTTCCCCACTCTCTCACTTTGTCTCTCCCTCCCTCTCTCTCTCTCTCTCTTACCCTCCCTCCCTCTCGTTTCTTATCTCTCTTAGTGTCCCTCTCTCCCTCTAGTTTATTCTCTATCTCACTCTCCCTCCTTCTCCCCCCTCCTTCTCTCTTGCACTCTCCCTCACTATACCCCTCTACCCGACTCTCTCACCCTCTCTCCCCCCATATGTCTCTCTCACCCTCCCTCATTCAATCCTTGATACTCTCTCTTTCTCTCGCACACTCCCTCACTCTACCTGTCTGCCCCATTCTCTCACTCTCTCTCCCATCGTCTCTCTCCATCTCTCTCACTCTCTCTCTCTTAGCCTCCCTACCTATTGTTTCTTATCACCCTCCCTCATCTCCTCTCAACCTCTCTCCTCCCATCTGTCTCTCTCTCTTCCCTCCATCCCTCTGTCTCTTTCTTGATCTCACCTTCCCTCCCTCTATCCCCTATCTCTCTCACACACAATAGCTCACTCAACCCATCTACCCCAATCTCTCTCTCTCTCTCTCTCTCTCTCCACCACTACCTCTTTTTCCTTCCTCTCTATTCCCCCTATCTCTCTCTCCACCTCTACCTCCCTCTCTCTCCCTCTTTTTCTCACACCTTCCCTCCTCTCCCCCACCCTCTCTCCCTTTGCCACACTCCCTCAATGTACCCATCTACCCCATTCTTGATATGTCTGATGTGTTTTATCTTTAACATGAGTACCTCGATCTCTCTCTCTCTTTCTCTCACACCCTCCCTCCTTCTCTCCCCCACCCTCTCTCCCTTTGGCACACTCCCTCACTCTACCCATCTACCCCATTTTCGAGATGTCTGACTTGTTTTATCTTTAACATGATTGGGTGCCATGAAAGTCATCCATGCTAAAGATATTTTTCATGATATGATATCTTAAGAACAATAAGCCTACATTTAACACATTAAATAATTTCTTGGTAAAATAATTTAAACAAAATATCAAAAAATGAATTTAGTTAAACCAAATTTAAAAAATGATTTAAAAAAATGATTTCTCTGTAAAATAATTTCAAAAAAATATCAAAAATTAGTTTAGTTTAACCAGATTTTTACAAAATAAGGAAAATTTTAAAACCAATACACAAATAATTCCACTAAATTCAATCCTATTAATGAATTTAAGAATTTAAAACGACCACCGAAATATACTCTCATCATATCTGAACTATTTCAAATAACATACATCACCATTTTAAGTAAGTTTTGTTTCTAGAAAACCATGATAGACTGTTATGGCAATGGAATTTACCTGAATTCCCAAAATCATTTTTTTAAATTCAAAAGTAAATTCAGGGTTCAAACATTACAAGATTTTGGAGAACATAGTGCCTATGCATCATCTTTTAATCCCTCTTGCAAAACATATCAACACAATTTTACTGGTTAGAACTACAATTATGCTGGTTATAAATTTATTCATTTAAAAATAAAATAAAATTATAATATTCTTAATCTTACTTAATGTGTTGAGCCATAATATAAGGACAACATTACATAGTAAACCAAACTTTAAAATTTTATAAACAGTAAGCCAACCGATAAAAATGCACAAAAATAAAACCAAAACAAAGTTAAAAAGAAAAAAGATAACCCTGTATAACAAAACAAACCTAACTAGATGTCTCGTATCTGGACTTTCTTGATCGTGCAGAGTTGAAACTCCATTCCAAATACTTGTGGGAAGTGGTCCATCCATGGCTAAAGTTTTTCGTTCCTGGAAACAAAATTCATGAATTTGATGCACGAGTGCTTAAAGACATTCTTCGGAAGACAAGTAGCGGTCCCATACTTATTTAACCCATGAACAATAACACATTAGTATGAGGTATTTAATGTGAAGAGATTAATATGATCTATTATTGAACTTATAATTGTGAGGATGTCTCATTGAATTCTCGAATCTCCATCCAGATGGGATGAACTAATGTTGGCAGTGATCCCTGAAGAGAATATTTTCTACCAGCTGCCCCTCCTCTTCTCTGCACTTGGTTCTATTGCACATACCAAAAATATAGAGTATTTGATGGATACAAATAATAGGATACAAAGCATCTATAGGAAAGCAAGAGAGCATGATAAATAATATTTTTCTCATTACACGACATAATTAGACTTGAAAAACCATTTTCATAACAAATGGTCGCGATTAATAGATCTAAAGGATATATACGATCCATACACTAATATGAAGGCTAGATATGATCCATACACCATTCTATCTCGTGGAAATATGATTTTCACGAGGTCCTCTAGACCATTGTCTCTCTCATAATATCTCTCCTTAAATCCTATAGTAAAAATCATATATATCTTTTGTGTATATATTTTGACCTACGTCTAATAGTGCTAGTGGGAAAAACCCACTTATGACTACACTAGGGTTCATGATGTAGGCATATCAATTAACCGTCTAAAATTCAACTACTTCTCTAACTACCCAAAACATACAAAACTCATAGAAGAAAAGAAAATATGAGAGGGATCGGGTAACTATACCTCTACTCCACATTCGGTGATGATCCCATCGCGCTTGAAAGATTCACTAACTACAAGGCTCCTCCCAAGGCTGGACTGCATTCAAAGATGGACAAATATAAAGCTACAAGCATTCTATTCATATAAAAATCAAGGTTAGATGTTAGAATGTCAAAACATAAACCATTAAAAGCATTCAATACACCATGATTTAGGACATGAAAAATACTTCTTTTATTAATAACTCAATGATTATACCTTTACAGCCAAAGCTAACTACTTCTCCACGAACCTAGTCTGGGTTCGTCTTCACCAAGATCCAAGTTCACCTTTGCAAGGCTTCTCCTCTCAACCTTTTGATCTCTTATTGGGAAGTAAATGGGTTCTGATGGAGGAAGAAGGGCTAATTGGGGAATGCTGAGGTAATTCTCACAAAAGGGTTGCAATAACTTGGGCAAGGAGGGGATGTGAAATGGGCAGAGTTTCACTGTTCTTATGTCTAGATGTGGACTGAGACCCCAACACCTCATTTTATATGAAAAAAGGATGGTTATTCGGTTGGGTGATGGGCTCTAGGCGATGGATTAGTTAGGAAAATACCCAATAGCCCGTAATCTCAACGAATTCCTTGCAACTTTTATCTTTTACAACTTTTGCAAGTATATGTGTTCTTTAATGGTGAAGCATGTGTATGCACGCGGGTTGTAGTGGTGCAAAAAGTGTATGTACGTGGTCAGTATTGGTGCAGGGTGTGTACATATTCAAAAAATTGGCTTTTTAGAAGAGCAAATCAATAGTCGCTTGGAAAACGATGCAAGCAAGAGGGCCAAAGGCCAGGTATGCATGTCTAGAGAAATTTAAGGTTATAATAGATGCCCCCTAATGTGTGAGTTTAGAAGAGAATATGATGGACAAAATACATTACAAAATCTTCACCAATGTATGAAACGAGTGAGCCTGAGACCAGAGTTCAGGAGGTACCATCTGCAAAACTAACAATTCTCTCTCCGAGGCGTGCATACCCATGCTCGGGACGAAATAAATCATGGATTCCAATAAAATACACTGTAAACATGTCATATAACTATATAAAGTGTATCCGTGAGCAATACACAGTAGATATACATCTCAAAATCAAATATATACAAGTATAGTATCCATATTCAAGAAGCCACTACCGCCCAATGGCTAGAGATGAGGTCTTCATAGCTCAAGAAATAACTTCAAGATATTCAAAAATCGAGTAGGAGTAAAATGTGAGTGTATGAATTCACTACCCAAAGGTATTCAACACCTCATCGGGAAAAGACAAGAGGATCTCAATGACCAGGCAAAGAAATTCATTTATTTTGAATAAGGACTTGATTGGACTTTTGGGATGGTCGGGTCATGAAGTCAAGAGACAAACTGTAGAAAGGATGACTCAGGTTGGGTGAAACTTTCCTTGGAAAAAATCACGAAAAATGATCAGACTAAGGAAGCATGACATTGACATAAGTTCACGATGCAGGAGGCAACACAAACTCTCCATGTGTTTGGAAGAGTAACCAAATGGAGGAAGACACAAACCTATGTAGAGAGAAAATATTCCTAAGGTCATTATATTAGATCCCAATGATTGAAGAACAAATGGAAGGATTTTCTTTGTGCAAGGGAGACTCATTATGCTGCCAAAAAAGAATATTATATATTTCCCATCCCCTCTTTTTGGGTTTTTTTAATTTTTTGTCTTTTTAATTTTTTAAAAGAGCTTTGAAAAATAATAAAAGAATGCTACATTACAAAGGAGGAACGAGTGTCAGAAGTAATCATACTAGTTCCAAGCGCAAGGAACACACTAATTCTTAGAGCAAGGAGATATGTGCAAGAAAAGGACACTTAGGAAAAATTCCTCCATGGGTCAAGGTGTCAGGTCACAAATGCAAAGCACTACAAGGCTTCAATATAAGGCTTGCTTCAAAAGTTCAATTGAGAGAAACATGGAGGTGACATTAGGCCAAAGATGCAGAGATGAAAATGCAATTAACAAGACACAATGAGACCCCCTTCAATGTATTTTTAACAAGCCTAGAGAAGGTAAGCTTAGTAGTTTTTTCACATTTAGAGAGTCTGAAAAAATGTAAAAGAAGACTCCAAGGGGTACCTTTTTCGAAAATAGTCTAGTCGGTTCGAAAAAGGGGTAAACTAGAACCGAAAAGACATCTATTCAAAACCATTTTAACAAGTGTAACAAAGACAAGATCACTCAGAAATATTTTCAATTTTAAGGAGTTTGAAAAGAGCTTATCTATGGACTCGTAACCTTTTTCTGATTTTAGCCTCCTTAGCTCGAAAAAATATTAAATTTACTGAGGATAACTCTCTCGATGAGATGAATCTCCTGAGGTGTACCTTTTTCCTCTATAATCCACAGGCTGGAAAAGGGGTAAACTCATGACAATAGATGTTCTTCTGGACCAATTTAACGAGTGTGAAGGAACAAGGTCACTTGACGATCTTGTCAATTTTAGGGAGTCTGAAAAGAGATTAACTATGGACTTTGTGGTTGTTCCTCTTTTTTGTAAGTAATCTCCAAGGCCCGAAAAAAGTGATAAACTAAAACCAAGGAAAATGTTACTTTTTCATAAATTTAGTCCCTCAGTCCAGGAAAAAGGGTTAAACTTATACTTGAGAATACTCTTCTAATGAACCAAAGTTCCTAGAGTATACCTTTGTTCGTAAAATTTACCATCCAAACTTAAAAGGGGTAAACTATCGTCGGACAGACGGGCCTTGAAATTTGAGTTTGGTGAGTGTGAAGGACAACAAGATCGCTTGGAAATATTTTCATGTTTAGAGAGTATGAAAAGGGCTTAAAGAAGACTCCAGAAGGTTACTTTTCTCAGTTAATCCAGACAAGATTGAGAAGCATAAATGTAATCTCGTCGGATGTTGCT
Source organism: Picea sitchensis (assembly GCA_010110895.2). Classification (NCBI taxonomy): domain Eukaryota; kingdom Viridiplantae; phylum Streptophyta; class Pinopsida; order Pinales; family Pinaceae; genus Picea; species Picea sitchensis. The sequence goes on along the minus strand of SNQJ01S0258595.1, from coordinate 2,199 downwards.
TTCATATTTCAAAGCGTGCTCATTTTGGGAGTCGCGAGGGTGAGGCCAAGAGTGACGGTGCATCATATGAATGAGGCTCAATATCATAATAATGATAGGACTAACAATGAATCCCAAGCCTAATGTCATTATAGACAACATGGAGACCAAAATGCAACAAGGATCTATCTAGGGAATCCATGTAAAGGTAGGCTCTACCACCTAATCATGACACTTATAAAGCAACAATGATGGTTCCATGTCACACATCGGTGGGATCGATCCTATGGAAAAGTGGAAAATACAACAAGATGTAGAAAGTGGAAGTGGAATCCTAATTTATATGCAAAAGAGTTGGAAAACCAACTTTTACCAAACGACCTTTAAAAGTGACCCATCTCCCAAAAAGTTACGAAACCAAAAGGCAAAGTGTAACATAACATCCAATAAGAAACTCAAGAATGGAATTAAATGATTTCCAAGTCATAAAAAATGACAAAGAGGGTAAAAAAAGTGGCAAAAAGGGCCAAAAAAGTCTATAAATAGAAGTTGCCAACTCATTTTCACCATTGCAATTTGAAAATTAACCAAAAGGTAAAAAAGACCCCTTTGATAAAGAAGTTGATTCTGGGAGCTTCAATGGATGAAACGAACTTCCGCTCAGACCAAGGAAGTACAAAATCATTCCTCCTGCATTTCCTTTCCTCTTTGTTGCATTTATTTTTGTTTTTGGGGGGACGCGCTCTCCTTAAAAAGGGTGGCCCTACATGTACGCAGGCTATCCAAGGAAATCCCATGTATGTACTCGAGTGGAAAAAAAAACTTGTGTACACCCTCAAAAGTATGGAAAAATAAAAATGAAAGAGATAACCCCCCCTTTGAACTGTCATGGAACATGATGTATGTCCACTGGAGGGAGAGGGAACATGAGGATATTGATATCTTGGTCGATGAGGACCCTGCTTCCATTTCTGCTTTGACATAATGTGGGTTGTGGAAGTTCTTTCGGTGTTCGTTTATGAGGGAACCATCCTATGCTCATTCTTCTTCGAGAGGGTGCCCAGTATGAGTCCCAGAGAGACTGTATGGGGGCATGTGGCCTCCTTCCCAGTGGTATGTAGATGGGAAGAACTAATGCCACGACAGGTGGAGGAAGGACCATAAAGGTCTTCGAAGACAATTTTTTCGACTAGTGGGAATGATAGATTCCAGCTATAAAGGACTATCCCTATGCTGGTATCAACTTCTCGAGAGATCTAGACATGCCCGTACCTCCCGGAGAGGAGTGAGGAGAGCTAGTTACATGTTTTTTAAAGTTATTTAACTTTTAATTTCTTTTATATATATTATTTTTATATGCATCGAAGTACTGACATCTGTGTATCTGTTATGTACAGATGTGGTAATAGTGTGCCCGACAAACTTCACGAGGACTCGACTACATCCTAGGATAGAGGTGGGACCAACAACAACTAGTGGACCAACATCCATAGGGAGAGCTCCAGCCGAAGAGGCTAAGATATTTTTGAGGCAGGTGGAGCAGAACCTCACTGCGCTCACTCGTACAGTTCCCATGGTCGAGATCGAGGATCTCCCACCGTCCATGAAACCTCATGTAGTTGGGGTGCCACAGACTTGGTTCCAACTTTTTTGGCATTTGGCTAACGTCGTCCTTCACTATGGCATGGCCAATAGGACCCGAGCTTAGATAGGCTAGACTTATTATGTGCCAATAGCACTTTTTGTATATTTTTGAGGGCATAAGCCCCATGATGTATACCAGATCTTATTTTTGAGGCATTCGCGCCCAACTATGTACTCTGACACTTTTTGAAATATATATATATATATATGTATATTTACATATTTATGTCTTATGGATCACATTTTTTACAAATGTATGTACATGTGTATGTGTGTGCCTATTTTTATGTGTGAGAAACATGCCAATCTAATACTTGATTAGATAGAGTATTTGTCATTTGATTTAATCTCCTAGGAACATGTATATTGTTGGGTATGTGTTATATTCTTTGCATGTGTGTGTGTGTGGGTGCGTCAGATACGACAACTGCGTGCGGTTTTTGCTATTTTTAGCGGATTTTGCTATTTTTAGCTGATTTGTAAATTAATCTCGGATTAAGGGATTAGGGTTTTGGTATCTATGGAATACCTAAAAACATTGTATATATTGTATGGCGAATGGTGAAATTCGATATA
>SNQJ01S0258594.1:0-12378 GCA_010110895.2 Picea sitchensis | reverse complement strand
AAGGTTTTTACTTTTATAACTCGTTGTGGATTTTGCTTAACGTTTTATATAATTATAAACTTTTAATTTATAACTATATTTTATTAAAGTTTGGATGCTACAGATTTTGTCAGGCCGAACAAAAAACATGGAATTTTGTACATCAATCTGTCAGGCCGAACAAAAAACATGAAATTTAGTACATTTAAAAAGAAACCAATCAACCTAACGAAACGATGTTGACAGCAGTGTGCGATTGATATCAAAGTTTGGAGGTTTTCTTTAATTTATAACTATATTTTCTTAAAGTTTGGATGCTTACAGATTTTGTCAGGCCGAACAAAAAACATAAAAATTTTGTACATTAATCTGTCTGGCTGAACAAAACATATATGGGCGAGCCCTGTACATAACGTTCACATTAATAACATGCATGCAGTACCACAGAAGCAGATATCAGACTATTGTGAAGTAGTTCTCAGGCTGTATATATCACCTCTTCAATATACCCTCCTCTCACATTCGGCCAACCACTGTTGCATGCCTTGTTGAGTTGCTCTTTCTATCATTAGTTTTAGTTCTCCATTAATAAGGATTAGGTTGCTTGCATTTGAATTGATGGTCCCACTGTTTTGTGAGTTTCTCACATCAACGCTTGCTTATCCAGAGTACTGCAACAGCGCTTCACCATTAACGGATATGCAATCCTCCATCTCTGGATCAGTATTTACTTAGTCCCGTGGTAACTGTTGGTAGAATCTCCGACTAGTTTGCTCATTGTGCCTCCTTTCATCCATGACATAATTACTTATAAAATGGGAGAGTAGAGTGATATAAACAGATATTATATTATTTTAATATCAATACAATGGACTCTATTATATAGAGTGTACATGTTGTTATCAGATCTAACTTATTCTAAAGATAACTCGAGAGGTTGAGAAAATATCTCAATCACACAACAAACTAGGATTTCACAAATCCAACTCTCTAACAACCTCTTAATAATAGGATCACACATCTCACCTAGAGATGAACTCTAGCTCTCAATATATTAGCAAGTATGTTAGATAAGTAGGAACTATATATTCCAACACTCTTTCTTAATGACTACTTATCTAAATATCTATGTGGTCATATCTTCTTGTGCTTCCTCTTGTACTTGCATCTGATTATTGACGTCCATATAAAGAGAAATCCATCTACCGGAATACATGGGTCATCAACCGCTGTAACCACCAGTTCTATAGGAATCATTTTTAGCTACATGGTTCATTCAACCATTCTTCCTCATAACTCCCCCTTCATCACATCATCATCAACCTGAGTTTTTGTTGGCTTACCCATAACTATGCTCTGGGTTTTCTCGGATTACCCTCAACCATGCACCAGGGTTTTTCGGATTACCTGTAACCATGCTCTGAGTTTTCTCGGATTACCCTCAACCATGCATCAAGTTTTCTCGGATTACCTGTAACCATGCTTTACATAGTGGTTTCTAGATTACCACGAACTTTTCACATTAAGGGGTATACAATGGCTCAGGTACATAGAATTTTCTAAGACCACTACATCAAAATATCCTAGTCTTTCTTTCAATTACATGTCTCACAAATAACATAACTATGCACACCTTCAAACCAAAAAATATCAATAACAATACTTGTAAAATCATAACTCAATCACACTTCTCACAATCAACACTCTGTGAGTCCAACGGAATGGGCACGTACACCTCACTTCACTATACCTCCATGTTTCTTATCATTGTATGCATTAAAATAAGTCCTTTCTGTTACTTCTCAAACCGATCAGTCAAAGGGGCGAGTTCCCTAGGTGACCAGCGAACCAGGCTAGGGTAACTACATCATCATGGTCATTAACACTTGCTGTTGGGATCCATGTTGGCCACTGCGACATTCCCCACGACCTTTGTGGTCTCAGCCAAAACTTACTTTGCAGTTTGACTGGATCAATTTCACCATGCATAGTTTAGCAGGTTGTTTTCACAGGAAGTTTGAAGAGGCTATTGCCATACCTCTTGTGCAACACCCATCCCGAGAATACTATTGCTAACGACCAACTGTACCATGGGCGCGCACTGATCATCTTGGCAGATGATGGAAATAAGCTCCAACTGATTTCCGATCACCGATTCCAGTCGTCTCGCCCATTCCTCTGCACTCGGCTCCTTTCTACGCGACCACAAATAACAGACGTTTGACTAATTCAATGGATCACATTGTCTTGCCTCAGTCCGTGGTTGCTCACCTTTGTTGCCTCCATCTGCTTCATGGATCTGCTCTCTGCCTCCCACAAGCACCGCTCAAAGCCAAAAAAATGGGTGAGCTTTCAATCCACGCAATAAATATTCTCTACGCATGCAGGTTTGAATTCCTCTTGCACACTTTCTTCGCTACAGGCTTCCGACGCCATAGGATTTGCAGTCATTAACTCCAATCCTACACCAATGCCAATCCTACTGCAAAATATAAATTTCTTCCACATCGGCGTCCACAATTCCAGAATTTGATTGGGGAAAATTTTGCACCTTCTCCTTTCCAGACTCCATAGCCAATATTTTCTTCTCTGGTCCTCCTCTCACACAATAAGCTCTACCCCAACAAATCGCTCCCTCCTGTGATTCCAATGTACAGGTCCGAGCTATGCCACGGGCATTCCATGTATAGAAATAACCCCCAAAGTCATACATGCAGCAGACTGGTGAATCATTGGCGAATCATTGGCCGATCACTGGCGAATCAGAAATAACCCGCGGATTCACCAGTAGAAGCAAACCCGCGCAGGTTCGAGCCCTGTTGTCGACGCCAAAGAAGCTCGCTCTCATCCAACCCCCAAAGTCATACATGCAGCAGACTGGTGAATCATTGGCGAATCATTGGCCGATCACTAGCGAATCAGAAATAACCCACGGATTCACCAGTAGCAGCAAATCCGCGCAGGTTCGAGCCCTGCTGTCCACGGTCACCGCACCAACCTTAACTCTGCTCCAAATTGGAAAGAAACACGCAACGCATAACACACACTCAACGAACACAACCCGTAACAAACGAAAATTGACATCAACTAACAGTGATTGTCTCTTCACGCAGACAACTTTCAATCTTACACACAATACGCTCAAAAAAATCTTTAATCAAAAATTAGATTATTTCTCTACTCTTCACATGATCCTGGGCACTTTTGTGAGGGAGTCACGCCCAGACCTAAAGCTTTGATACCATGATAAAATGGGAGAGTAGAGTGATATAAACAAATATTATATTACTTTACTATCAATACAATGGACTTTATTATATAGAGTGTACAGGTTGTTATCAGATCTAACTTATTCTAAAGATAACTGGAGAGGTTGAGAAAATATCTCAACCACACACCAAACTAGGATCTCACAAATCCAACTCTTTAACAACCTATTAATAATATGATCACACATCTCACGTAGAGATGAACTCTACCTCTCAATATATTAGCAAGTATGTTAGATAAGTAGGAATTATATATTCCAACAACTACATTGAAGTTCTTTTTAATATTTTTTATATTTAGAAATTTCTATATTATATCCATAAATTTGACATGCATTTATTCTCTTCTTGTCACTACCAGTCTATTCCTTTTAGGTGAGTATTTTGACATCATTCAACAATATGCTGAATTCAGTTGGTGATTGAAAAAGCAATGAATGATATCAAAATACTCACTGAAAAGAAAACACTGGTAGTTGTCAGTTGTCAGTTGTCAGAGGAGTAGAAATGCATGTCTACTTAAAGATAAAGATAAGATATATGAATATACTAGCATACCCTCCAAGCACGGGAAAGGAAACGCCTAAGTGATTTGGTGTGGTTACTTTGTTTAAAGATCATGAGATTTTGTTTTTGGGAGGGTTTAAAGTGATGTAGCAAGATGTAGTCAATGGTTGAAGTTTTGGGCAAGTGATTTATATCTCAATTCTCAGTTGCATTTAATGAATCCTATACAACCTTTGTGTGAAATTGGGTGAATCAACAAATTTGGGCATGCAACTACAAAATAATCAAACTAATCATGAAAACGAATTGATTTCCTTCTATAACCCTTCATGTCAGCACTAAAGCGAATTGATTTCCTTCTATAACCTTTCATGCCACCACTAAAATGTTTGAATTTATCTTACATATATAATTGGTCCACTCAATGTGGTCATGGAGGACAGAAGACACCACCAATTAGACTTATTACAAACTTCATTTGTGACAATCAAGTTTGATCAACCTCTACTTTCTCATTTTCTTCCTCTAACACTCTTGCATTTGCCTTTACTACATGCAGTTCTGGCATAATGACACTACCTGACACTTCATACATTTCCTTGAGCCATCTAGATGGTTCACTCCAAACACTGAATTTTTTTTAAATTTTTCTTGAGTGGGAAAACAAGAGAATTGGGTTAGAAGAAAAGGGAATAAAACCTAAGGTATAAACATTCCACAATATGAATTGAATGTACTTTACATATTTTAGAGCTTCTAGCACTAAAAGAAATAACCTGAAAAAAAATGGGTAATGTGTAAAAGTGAATGATTAGATTTCATAATAAATATAATAAACTAAATGTAGCATTTATTTTTACCAACTTCATTTATGAAATGTAATGCCTCATGTAAGATATATCAATGATGTTTGGACTTCCTTTTTAAAGGATTAAGTGTTAACAACCTCAAGGTAAAAGATTTTATTATTCTCGTCTTTATCATAGAGTAAGACAAAGCACAAATTATTGGTAAAAGCTTTTAAATGTGATTCATAATGACATGTAATTGTTTATATAATGTGTGAAAAAAACATCCACACCTGTCAATTCAGATGTAATTTCTCTTTGTTTTTCAAAGTAATCTCTAACCTTGCAATTTCCGTGGATAGCATCATCCACAATAAAGCTTCACATCTCCTTACAATCATCAACTTTCTCCACGCTTTCCAAAGTCCAAACCATATCCTACCTAGCAATTTCCATTGATAGCATCAACTCTTTAAAGTTTCAGTTGTATAATTTCCATCGGAGGTTCTTCATGATTTTGAAAGTCATATTGATTAGTCTCCAACTTAATAACTTACCTAAAAGTATCACATCTCATTATAATGCTACCTAACATTCTCACATCGCCTTGCAATCTTCAACAAAATTTCTGGGCACTTTTGAAAGTGCAACTCAGTCTCCTACCTTGCAATTTTCCTGGATAACATCGCCCATTTAAAGCTTCACAACTCATTAGATTCTTCCTTGAGTTTCTCCACACTTTCCAAACTCCAACCCATCTCCTTAATTTAGCAAAACATAAATCAGTCAAAGTCAGCTTTATAAAATTGAGCTAAAACCATAAATGTTGTAGGAAAGCCATACTTTGACACCAATCCCCAATCCCCCGCAAATCAAATCAACCCCCCCAAAAAAACTACAAAAACCCTAAGAGTAAAATCAAAAGTCAACCCAACACACTAAATCAAATAATAACGGAACATAGAACAAAAACAACACCTTTAAGGTTTTAAACTCAAACTACATCTATGTGGAATTAGTAGCCTGATAAGGGACCCTACCCTCTCAAGCCAAATGGATATCCCAGGTTACATTCGAACAACACTCTACACATCTTCATCATAAATTGAATGTAATTTCTTCCTAAGCAGAATGAAAATTATGTGCTTATCAACAAATATTGCATACATTTTGTAACCCCATAAAATGGCTCCTTTCCTCATATTTATGTCACTTCCATTTGTGCACTCTCGTACCTTTGTGGCTTACCATATGAAAGTGTTTGTGTCACTTGCATTTGTGCCCTCATGTTCCTTTGTGGCTCACCCTATGAAAAAGTGTCCCTAATGGGCACCACTATGAGAAAAATGGTAAATGAATAGACCTCCTCAGCCATGGTGACAATGTGTGCGCCAACAAAATAAAAATTGGGAAAGAGATTAAACTTAAAAACAACCTCTGCATCTCCACTAAATTAATGATAATAAGTTAGAGGGGATTGAAGTGAAATACTCAAAATCACCTAAGTTTGCACTGATAAACCCAGACATACTACTTACAAATTTCGTTGATTGTACCCATTCCCATGGAATCATATTTCTAAAACCAATATTGAAACATTAAAAAAAAACCTATTCAAAGCAAGAAGAGCACAAAACTAGCATTTATTTGACAAACACCCATCATTTAAAAGAAAAAAAATGCAGAGAGAAGAAACAAACCTTGTACATAGGGCTCACTTATCATTGATGCACACATTGAAATCTGAGTTGCTCCAATTTCCTTCAACAAGCCTCTCCTTGGTAAGTTTAGATCTTCACCATGAGAAAATCCTGGATATATTTAATGTATATATGTAAAAAAATGATCAGAAATCTTATCGAAAAGTATATTAATGACACCCAAATATATATTTAATGTATATATGTAAAAAATGATCAGCAAGCTTATCGAAAACTATGTAAATTACCAGAAAAATATGGGCTTTTGCTACTGTATATTTCAATGGTCGACCTATTGCAGAGCAAGCATTGAGGTAAGGAATCACCTTCCTGGCGAGTGATGAAGAAATGTTGAAAGACGTGTGAGAAGGTGAGAGGGGGAGCGTACATGCATACACCATTTAAAATAAAGCAAGGCTGCCAGGGGTAGTCATTGAACCATTTTATGTTTATCAATGATAAAGGTGGAGTTGGATTTATAAAATTGAGCTAAAACCATAAATGTTGTAGGAAACCCATACTTTGACACCAATCCCCAATCCCATAGATCAAATCAAACCCCCCCAAAAAACTGCAAAAACCCTAACAGTCAAAGCAAATGCCAACCCAACACACTAAATCAAACAATAACGGAACAAAGAACAAAAACAACACCTTTAAGGTTCCATTGCAATGATGGCAGCAAAAACATGATTTGTGATAAACAGAATTATCAGCCGTCAATTGATCAACCAAATAGACCGTCTTTTCACATGACTTGTACTTTTGTGGTGTGCCATCGAACACCATCTTCGGGGGCTTGCAAAGCTGAATAAATCACCTCTCCCAGATGACACAACCACGAGAGACTGTGCATTAGACTCCATGGGAGGAAAACCACAAATTAGTCACACAACGTAGAGAAATGACTAAGGACTGTGATCGATTTTGTAAACAAAGGGCAGACGGGGAGGAAGAAACCTGGAATTTGTCGCTTGGAGTCAGGATAAAACACGTGGAATGAAATGATTCGATGATTTCGGTGAACAGATGGAAAATTATGATATGCCTCGGGAATCACCTCCCCTATAGGAACATCGAAGAACATAGTGGGTCTTCGGAAACTCTGTTGTTGTATACATAGCAGATCCACTAAGAATATATGCAGGGATTCCTCCATTGGGAAACTGATAAGCCTGGGATCAATAATCTTCATAACTTCTTCTCTGTTCGAATTGGTCATCTTCTTCACGCACCCTATGATGTTCATGTCCTCTTCAAATTTGCTTTCACCCACTGACTTTTTGCCCGTGATCAACTCAAGCAGAACCACTCCAAAGATGTATACATCAGTCTTCTCGTCCACTTTCAGACTATACGCGTACTCTGTAAATCCAACATCCAACCTTAAATGGTAATTTAGAGCAAAGGCCAGTGGCAAATTCACAACAAAATAAGAAATACCTATACTATTAACTACTTTTGACTTATACATAGTTTCTTTTATTTATAATGCGTGCTACTCTGCCTCACTCTCTATTAGGTAGCTTTTGCTCCTTAAATCATGTTTGCATATCCCAAAAAATGAAGTACATAATAACTATGCATACTGTGTTTAGAATTGACAATAAAAGATCATGGATTTCAATAACAGACCATAGACTTTCGAAAAGCTAGAAACTCAATTAAACTTTCGAGTGAGATTTTACTAAAATTGGAAATCGAGCCTTTAAAGATGAAACAACAATTTACCTGGAGCTATGTAGTCAATGGTGCCTGCTACTGACCACCGAAGTGAAACAAGGCAACTGACACAATTTCCCAAACCAGTGATCCATTATCCAACTTCAACCAAAGATCCTCATCCACATGCCCCAAAAATTAAGCACAACAACTTGCATGAAAGAATGACTAACATACCTCATGGTGACGATGACTTACCATCTCCCATACACCGAGTTTCTTGGATGTGATGAGCCTCGGTTGCCCTGTAGTTGTAAAGGTGAATGTAGGGGGTTGTTGGGATCCCATCTGTAGATATGTTGATCATCATCATGGTCGAGATCATGTTCTCCATTGTGGGCCACGAGACATGATCTCGTCTAGTTACCCCTAGGCATGTGGGGGTAACAATACTCATGTTGGCTGACCTGTAGTTGTAAAGGTGAATGAAGGGGGTTGTTGGGCTGCCATCTGTAAACATGATGATCATCATCATGGTCGAGATCATTTTCTCGATTGTGGGCCATGAGACATGATCTTGTCTAGTTACTCATAGACATTGGGGGGTAATAGTACTCATGTTGGGTTATTCTGAGTTTAGTTTGGATTTCAATTCGTTAAATATAGATCTAATATGCTTGTCTTGGACCTGTATACAGATGAGTTCATTGTTGCAGGAATTCCCAAACAGTTCATGATGTGGTGTGAGAAGATTTTTACCAATGAAGATGACATGAAGGACAAAGGAGGTTGGCAGGTTGTTGATGCAGTATTCCTCACATAGAAGGTTTTTACCTTAAATATTCTGAAGAGAGTTCATAGTATAGAAAGAAATAGTGATCAGATTCACGTTTCTTCTGTTTTGTTGATGATCAACTGGTTGACCAAGCCCCTAGCAGAGGGGAGGTTCAAGATGCAAAGGGAGCATCTTGTGTTTGGCAGAGAGCACTTTTCTCGGTAAGAGGGAGTGATGGATTTTTAGTAACTCCAAAAGCATCCAACAGAGAGCCATTAATGGAACCAGTGAGCAGAGAATACCTAGGTGCACACAAAGAAGGCACTATAGTTTATAGAACAACCTTAATGATAGCAACATATGTATGCCTTCCTTTAGCAGTTCCATGCAGCAATAATGAAAGTGTAGGGGCATTTATGGAGAGAGATTGAGGGCACATGCATGCCTATAAGGCATGCATGTACCATCCTCAATTTAGTTATAGTTTATGTACTTTTTATATTTAGCAGTTTAGTGCTATATATGAACTTGCGTTAATTAGTAGTTGCATGCACAATTAGTTAGAATGCTTTGCACGTGGAAAGTTTCCAAGAATATATGGAGTGCATATCCCTAGAAGAGAGCGATGCATGCATACATACTTGCACTCTCCTCTAGTGGGCACACCTTCCTAAGAATGGTTCTTTCATGCAGGTTGGGGGTGTTGGTGGCTCGATATCCCTCCACCTGCTCATGCTATAGCAAATGAACCTTCAACACTGTAAGAAGACACTGTCTCAAGTTTCAACAACTCCAGGAGCACCAAAATCAGTAGCAAGCATCTACCTGGAACCTTAGCTCTTTGGATTTTATAATTTTACATGTTTTGCCACTTTATTTTTATATTAGGAAAGTTAGATAGACAGTACAGTGCAAACATTTGAGCAAGAAAACCTGGTTCATAATGCTAATTTGTGCCCAATTCAAGTTTTTGGATGTACTCAGTGACACTAGACTTCAAATGACCAATTTTGTACTTTGCCACAAGGCTACGAGCTGTGGTCTAATGAAATATAATGTACTTTTGAAAAACACTAGACTTCAAATGACCAATTTTGTACTTTGCCACAAGGCTACGAGCTGTGGTCTAATGAAATATAATGTACTTTTGAAAAATAAAGAGGACTTATGATTTTTCTAACTACCCATCACTATCCTTAAAATCGACAAAACGGACATGGGCCTATTCCAACAAACAACGCACATAAACTATTCTTGAGCCAATCCCAGTTCGCGTTTTTGGATGTACTCAGTGACACCAGACTTCAAATGACCAATTTTGTACTTCACCACAAGGCTCCGAGCTGTGGTCTAATGAAATATAATGTACTTCTGAGAAATAAAGAGGACTTGTGATTTTTCTAACTACCCATCTCTATCCTTAGAATGTGAAACTTCTTCAGCGCTGTAGATGTTTCATTCTTTATTCTCCATACCAAGTCTGAACAGATAACAGAGAGATTCTGATTTTCTATATATAGTCTCTTTGTGACATGTCATTTTTCTCAAATATTATTACATATTTTATAGCATTACAATTTAACAAATAATTTTCACAAATAATTTTCATGAAAAGATGAAAAATAGGATCATAGATGAGCAACGTGATTAAAGCCGTAAGAAGCATCCTCACTTTCAAGTTTTACAATTTAGAAAAAAAAAATTACCTTGAACATAATAATTAGCTAAAATATTAACAGTTAGTATAGTATAAATTGTTGTGCCCTAGCATAACACCTTGTACAACAATGTTACATCCTTGCATAAATGAAAAAATTTCAATTGTAAACGAGTCACCTAAAGGTCTCTCAACTTTGGCCATATTTCGTCAAACCTGCTCATCATCCCATGGGCACAATAATAACCTTCTTCAACCTTGTTGAAGGATCAAGATTGACAACTGGCACCAAGGTTGGCTTTTCAATGCAGAAGGATCAGATAGCAGGTTTCATCGTATTCAGAAGCAAATCATAAAAAAAAAACATTTCCTAAGTACAACCATCCATTGAATATTCTCTCGCTGAAGAGCCTGCTTCCTTCTCAGGAGGAGCCAACCATTCTTTGATGGAGTGGTTCTGTTGGCTTGGATGGGTGGTTCCATGGAAGCCACAAGCCTGGCTACAGTCAGGCTTTAGAGTAGATGCAAAGAAGGAAGAAAGAAATATAGGGAAGCAGCTAGGACAAAGCCTTGACAACGTACTGACTCAGTTTCATCCTCCTCCTCAAGGCAGAGGAAAACACCTTGCAGACTGAATAAATTCAAAGCAATGCATAAAAAAATAGGATAACGTACTGTGTACCGAGCACAACCCGTCTGACGCAGATCTTATACACTTCTCCCGCACAGCAGCACACATCTTCTCAATCGAATCTTCCAATTGAAGACAATAAACTTAGGGTTATAATCATCAGATGCTTCCTGTAACTTAGTGTTAGAATCCACTGAAAATAACCAAAAAGCCCTTCTAGTCAAAACAAACCACTATGTTATTAATGATGCTACAGTTAGGGGCTGATTTCTGTCAAAATATGCAGCTTATTGTCCTTATGTGTTGGCCATCAGAAGCTCCAAATCATCTGATTACTTCATATAGTGAAAGATTTACTTTGGATTATTAGAACCTTTCAATGAGATTCATACAGACAAAAAAAGGCTTGGTTCATGCTTTAGATTTCAGACAGATTCAAGACCCGCAAAGGTGAATTGATAGTACATAGACTGGTTTCTTTATTTGGTTTCTTTATTTTGAGATGGGCAAGCTCAAGACCCTCAAACATAACACCATGCTTATTAGGAAGCCATGTTCTCAACATGGCGTGGGAGATCTGCAACCCCTCTGCGTGCCCTGAAGAAAAAGCATACCCTACGCATCTGGGAAACGGCTATTGGCGAACTTAGTATGCTTGTCCATAGCTTTCTGTATGGAAATAATGTGCTGAGCAAGAATTAAACCCCGCAATAACAGCTGTAAAATTTGGCCTAATATAAAAATCAAAAGACTTGAATTAAGAACATCTTGTTTTGTACAATCCAGAAAGGGATGCAGGTCAGAGCGACCTGCAAATCCTCATAAATCTTATGAATTATCCTGATGGGAACATTGTAATTACGCAACCGTGCAACCGGGAATATTGGTCATCGTCTAAATTATTACGCACAGCCCGAGAACGGCCAGAAGAGGTGATTTCTCTCTCTCTGTTGCGGTCCTTTGATTGCCCATGGCTCTCTGGTTGATTAAAGGAGCCAGGCAACTTTCAAATCCACGTACAGCTATGAATGAACCGTCAGATCGCAAGATCGAAACCCATACAAAGCATTTGCATAAATTTCAGGAAGACATTATGAAGGAAGATCGAACATACCTCAGGCATGATTCCTCGTTGCAATGTGTGGGAGATGGGGCAGGAGATCAGAGCAGTGCGATCGTTTCTTCTTTCGGAAGCATAAAATCGGAGGTAGACTGAATATCGACGGGGCCAGTGCTCCGCATTTTAATCACGGAAATGTACCCGTGTTGTATTGGAATTGGTAAATAGAGATGCTATTCAACGGCTTCCTGAAATTCAAATTTCACTGCGCAAGTGTTTCTCTCTGTTATCACCACAACACATTTCGTAAACGTTCGTTAAAACTCTTTTTACTCTGAATAGTGTGGAGG
>SNQJ01S0258593.1:0-12378 GCA_010110895.2 Picea sitchensis | reverse complement strand
TGAGATTTTATAGTTAAATAAACTCCCTTCCTCAAAAAATGCATGGCCATGTATTAGACTAAAGATAGGGGTGAAAGTAGCATAACACCAAGCCCTTGAACCCAAGGCTATCTTATTATAGTGGCATATCCCTATGTTGGATGTTGGTGCACTTGTTTGCTTATTTTTATGATTTGCAAGCATATAAGAGTTCCATCATGTCATATAAGAGTTACATCATGTTTCCATGCCAGGGATAGAAATAAAAAGGGGTATTAAAAATTCCATGAAAAAAATGGATACCCAAGATATCTAGTAAAAATAGGGGGTTTTGAAATTGTAAATATATATTGGGAGGGGGGTTTAACAAAAGGATTTTGGGGGAGATTTTTCAATATCTAGTGAAATTAGGGGTATTCTTTAATATCCCACGAACGAATGTGCTATGTCGCAAGTTCAGTGAGTGAAGCCCCCGTGGAAACGATAGATTCAATGGATGAAAAACAATATGACATAAACTATTTACAACTAAGCATCGAAGACTATACTTTTGTATCGCAATTCATCGTTAAATCCTTATTTTGTGATAATAGTGACATAATTCTAGGTTCATCCTGGATGGAAGGACTAGGGTCTCATCTTAAACACGAAGAAGAAGTTTTTGACATTTTCCTATAAGAAGAGAAAGATAACATTACAAGATACTACATCAGAGCCAAATTCAGTAACATAAGAAGACTTTAAAGATATCTCAAAAGTAATACTTCAAGAAAATAAAAAATCAATGCAAAATATGCAAAAAGAAATTGACAAAATTATCATCGATAAAAACGAAGAGATTTCTCACCTCGAGAATCATAGCCAGAACTTGATCGCCTAGATTAAGAAGTTAAAATGTGAGAAGAAGTTGCAACAAGAAACATTAAAGCAACTTATCAACAAGAAATTGCTGATTGATAAGGAGAAAATGATTGATTCAATCGAAATAAAGAAATCATTAGTTGTAAAGGTCCAAGTTGCAGAGAAAGGAACAAATACAAGTCCAGTTGAAGTCGGGACAACGTCAGATGTTGGAGTACAAATGATGGAAACTTCTAGCGTACTTACTAATATACGTTCATCAATTAACAAAGCAACATCAGTTCGTGAAGAAAATCATATATTGAAATTAAACCAAGAAAACACTACAAGTATGATAAGGGAAAATCATGTTATAAGAACTCCTTATCAACATCCAAATCATAAGAGAAGATATCATAACCAGTCAGAGTATCAATGTCACTCAGGAGGGAAACAACTGACTTATCTTTCGAAAAATATTGATACCAACGCAATTAAATCTCATGATAGCATTTCATCAGGGAAGTGCTACGTTCCACAAAGGATAGTATGGTCAGATCCTTTTACGATTTGAAAATTTTTCTTAGCACTCAAAGGTTCATATCATCTCGTATCATCAACTATGACAACTCCAAGAATAGAGAATGATGCGAAGACATTACAAGCCAAAGAAAAATATGTCAAGCCCTTCCATCACTATACTTAGAGGACAAAGCATTTCAAAAGGGGAAGACAATGTTATGAGCACAAATATATAGAAATAGATATAAATAAATAATAATTAAATAATAATAATTAATACATCATAATGAAAATACATGTCTTATCTAAAGGATGTGTCTCTTAATGAAAGGGCATCCCTGCGTGGGTATATATACGACCTGTTGTCATCCTAATACACACCTACTAACGTGGAGAAGTCTCCAACCCACTTGGTGTGTCCTTGGAGGCACAAACCTAAGTCTAGACCCACTGTCACATCGATCTAGACCTCTTCCATCTAGGCTCACTCCTAGGGAAGCCAAGGGGGGTACACCCTACTTACTATGTTAATGTTGATTAGATGATCTAGGAGTTAATTTTAGTTCTTAGCCAATTGAAAAGACTTTTAAAGTGTTGCTACAAGGAGTAAAAAGGCTTACACCCTTGTATCTCAACCTTGCTAAGGTTTGTTTTCTCTAGGGAGAAAAAAGGCTTACACCCCTAGAAGAGTAATAAATTCTAGCTCTACAACTAAATACTCCATTACCCAATAGATAAGAAACTAATATTTGCATTGGAGATTGAATATTATTGCATTGGTAAAGGTGATTTGAAAGAGATTGGATTGTTCAAGTTTGAGATTGAAATTTTCATGCTTTAAGCTATCCTGTGCCCTAAGGGCATCTTAATTGGCCAAGTGATTAAGCTCCTATAACAAACATTAAGCTACAACCATTAGGGTTGCAACAAACTTACTCTATCTCACTCTTTTACAACTTTTCTACCGCTGAAATTTACTTGCAAGCTGTCATAATTGATCCACTTCTTAAAGGCTATTGTTTGGGTGGCTTACTTGTTGATTTTAGTGGCTAGAACTTGTTGCTGTAGAAAAAGTTGGCTACAACCATAAGGCTGTTATAAAATTCTGTTGATGACATTTAATAACAACCCTCTCTTGCTATGAAGTCTTGATTAAAATATTGGAAGGTTGTCTACTAATTGCTAGCTTAATTTTCCGACATCATACACTTGATTTTGATGGTTTAATTTCCAACCGTCATAGACTCTTTATTGCTGATATATATTTCCATACTGCTGCAATTTTGGGACAAGGTTTCTTTCTGATTCCCCATTGGTTTTGATGCTTTAATCATCATATATTGTCTTGTTCCTTGGAAACCATTTATTAGCTCTGTTATCTCGCAAATTGTAGGTTGGGAAAAGCCCGACCCAATCCACAATATGGTGATAACGGTGGGAGATTTTACCCACTGTCACCTTAGATAAACCCTCCCCTCTCTTTAGTGAAGGAAAAATCCAACACATGGGGGGAATTCCGGGTGACCCTAGGGGGAAATGAGATGGAAAGTGAGACTATGGAAGTGATTCCCCTATAGGTCAAGTTATTAAGTGGAAGATGGATTGGAAAGGAGTCTTGGAAGTGATCAATGGTTGCCAAGAGCTCGATTAGCTCAATTACCTGCACAAGATGATTATACCTGCCTGAGACACAAGAAAAGACGAGATACAAGCCCAACAATCCAATGGACAAGGAGGGAGTAGACTATGAGGAGAATTTTTCTCTTGTAACCAGATACTCTTCTATTCGAGCAGTTATCTCTATAGCTTTCGAGATGCGATGGAGCGTCCATCAAATGGATGTGAAGACCTCCTTCCTCAAAGACATCATTGAGGAAGTGGTCTACATTGAGCAGCCACAAGGGTTTGAGGTCCATGTCAAGGAGACACATGCATGTAGGCTTAAGAAATATCTGTATGGACTCAAATAGGCACCCAAGGCCTGGTACTCTAGGATCAATAATTATCTACATGGCATGGGATTCACCAAGAGTGAGACAGATCCCAACCTATACTTCTTGTTGGTTGGATTTGAGATCCTCATCTTGGTGTTGTATGTGGATGATCTCATTCTGACAGGTGCAAAGAGTCTGATTGCAGGTTGCAAATTAGATCTAGCATCAGAATTTCAGATGAAGGATATGGGGCCGATGAATTATTTTTTGGGGCTTGAGGTTTGGCAGCGATCGGGTGAGATCTTCCTCGGATAGGGGAAGTACACTCTATAGATCTTGAAGATATTTAGGATGGAGTAGAGCAGATCAATGGCCACTCCGATAGTGACCAACCTGAAGAAGATTGATTCTTCGGAATCAGAGTTGGTAGACCCTAGACAGTATTAGCAGCTGATTGGCTCGTTGATATATCTAGTCAACACTCGACCATGTTACCCCCAAACTAGGGATAACTAAGGAGATCATGTCTCGAGGCCCACAGGTTGTAAACATGAAGTGTCGAGAGCCAGATAGACAAAGCATAGCCCCAGAGGGCCCTTCTTTTCATTGATGCCTTCTACACATCACTTGCAATAGCGTCCACCACACCGACCTGGTCCCAGAAGGCAATGGGTCTTGCTCCATGAGGTAATGAGTCCAAGTATCATGGTAAATGTCACTCTGATATTTGAAGCATTTGAACATGTTGCAAAAGATCTTTCTCGATTTCAGAACTTTTGCTTGGAATTTATGCTCTTTGCCTTATTTAAACCTGAGGTGGGTGTCATTGTGCCCTAGTATGTTGGTTACCCTTAGGAATAGGTTGATACTGGGTGGTTCCTTGAAGAGTCATCATCCATTCCCTATCATACTTGTCACTTTCCATACTTCTTTCCCTCCATCTCCTAGCCTTTTGGGATCTTCGGGTGTATTGACCCAAGAAGGGATTGTACCTTATCTCATGGGAAGAAGGGGTTGAAGGCCCAGAGGGTAAAAGTAGATAGCAAAAGGTAAAACCCAATCATAAAACCTTTGAGATGCTTCGCCCAGGAATCCCTGAGAAAGCAATGAAACGCTCCTCTGTAAGAATGGGGGACCTACAAAATGAATGACAATGAATACTCAAAGTGTTAGTTGGGGGATAGGAGGTCTCATCACGAGCCGACCTATCATGATCATAGGTATTTAGCGGTATGACATTATCATCATCTGGTCACCAAGCCAGGGTAGTGGCTCTCAGTTGCATAACTGAGGGAAAGGGGGTTTCATCACGAGCCAACGTTCTCATTTCCATGAGGTATTTGTGAATGACACTGTCGTATCTGGACACCAAGCCAGGATAGTGGCCTCCAACTAATTTCTTGAAACATGAAAGAAACATGAAAGAAAAAACTAAGAAGAGAAATGGAAAACAAATGGGCTTAGAAAAATTGCATTGCGGACAAAGGGCAACTCACCCTCCACAAAGGCGCCCGTAGGTAAGACAATACAAACCCTTGTATGTCATGAACCCCATGCCCAAAATTTCACCCTACACCATCTCACATACACACATGACTAGGATAGGCTCCAGCTAGGAAACACCCTAGACCTGGGAGTTATTAACCCAATAGGGCATCTTGAGACCCTTCCCAAACCTAAATTTGGCAAGTTGTATAACGTCCTTGAGCATTTGTTTGGTTTAGGGGGGTTTGATGCACATGTTCGGGTGATTTGATTATTAGATGTGATTTACTTGCTATGATACTTGTGACTCATGGATCCCTAGAGGGCGTACCTATTTGTCTTAGCAGGACCTTGCCCGGTGGACAGGTATTAATGAAAAGATGACTAGTTCGGACCTTCATGAGGGATTTGTTATCGCACAATCTATACTTGCCCAAAGCCTAAAGGCAAGTAGGCCTAGATTGACGTAACATAGAGTTAGTCCTATCACTGTCACCCTAATAGGATACCTCTTTCTATTTAGTAGGAGGAGAAACTCACTCCAAGGGAGATGTCCCAAGACCTAGTTGGTTGATGAAGGGTAAAAAGACCAGGTACAACCCACCCCTCTCTCTAGGTCACTCAAGGAAAGAAATCACTTGGTAAAGTTTAAGGGGGCAAAAGGAAAAGTAAATGAATGATACTTGCCCTTTACCAATGAAACAACAAACATTAGCAGCAATCAATGATATCGATGTTTCAAATTAGTGACTTCAATATAGAAATATGCTACTAAAACACTTAAAAGATAAAATGTATAGCAACAACAAGATATCCAAAAATTGCAAGTTATGATTACAAAAATGATATAAATACTTTGCAATTTGATAATACTTTGTCACTCACAATTTCAAGATTTAAAACAAGTCAATAAGTGACTTCAATAGGCTGTCAAAGCACTTGCAACAACAGTAAAATGATAATTATGACAGCAGTAAAACCAGTTCAGAAAGTACTTAAATTAGGCAATTTAAACAAACACTTTAGCATATAATGATAGTAGTTTGCCTAGTACAAGTGCTGTTTGGTTTTATAAACAGTTTGAGGGCGGTTAAGGGGCTGCAATGATGGCTGTAACAGTAGTTTCAACAACAGAAACAACCTTTAACAACTTCAGAAATTTGCACCTAGAGCAGTAGCAAAAGGAAGACTAGAGCCTTGGGATGATAGTGCCTAGGCAAATGCAAATTTCTGGGTTAATTTTAGAGGTTAGTATGCTGATTAAGGCTGCTAAATAATCGTTGTAACAACAATTTTAGCAATAGTAATATGGCTGTTAGTGTTAGTGAAAGTTTCAAGAAGATGTTTTGAAAGTTTGTTTGGCCTTATTCATCCACAAGAGTGTAGAAATCAGTGCCTTTTAGGGGCTTATGGAGTCAATAATAGTAACAATATAACTTGGGAAATAAAATAATGATAATATTTAGTTAAGGGAAGAAGTAAATGCAAGAGGTGTTGGCACTTCAAGGCCTCAAGCAGTTGCCTTTTTAAGGGAGCTTTTGCTAGAGAGTAGGCACTTCTAGGCCCTAGTGTACCTTTCTTCTTTAGCTTTTTTGAAAGACAATTTAATTGGTAACAAGAATGAGATTACTAGAGGGATCTAATAATCACTCTCAATAAAATGTATAATTGGCGAGATTAAGCTAGCAGAAAAGTTATAGAGAGAGAAGCATTTGTTGTTTCTCCCCTAGGGTTTAAACAAACAATTTCATAATCTTAGACATGAAACAAATAAATTTTACCACAAACATCCATAGCATGAATAAAAATGTCGATTTTCTACTTACTTCACCAAGAATAATCAAGCCAATCCCTAGTTGAAGACCATTCCACTATGAAAAATGCCAAAATACACCACCATAAAGCTCTCCCAAGAGGTGGGCACTAGTTATTTCAGCCAATAACCCTTAAAGAGGGCGAAAATTTCATACCACCACTTGTGTGTGATGAGTTATGATCAAAAAATGAATGTACTTTTTCCTTATTGATACAAAATTGTGACTTTAATTAAGTTTTAGGTCAAAAAGACAGGTCGACCTGGCCAGTTTCTTACAAAAATTAATTTATGGGCTAAATAAAATTAATTTTCTATTGAAAACCCCTTTAGGGGTGACGTCATGCCCTTCTAGGGTGACGTTGAGCTCTCATGGTGGACGTGCTGCCTCTAATGATGGGATGTTGCTCCTCCTAGGGCTCAATCTCACCATCTGCTACCGGAACGTTGTGCAAATTCACTTGTTTCACTAGGGCATCACTGCGTGAAGCCCTAGCCCCTCCAATATGGCATCATGGGCTAGATGGATGGTCTCTAGGCCTCCCAAGGCCATCGTCCAAGTGAATGAAGGTAGGACTCGTCTGTCTAAGGCCTTCCAAAGTGCCTCCAAAGGCAACGACTTCCTTCTTCATGGTACTATCCTTCTATGGACCTGTCCACCGGGCAAGGTCCTGCAGGAACAAGAAGTAATCCCTCCAGGGATTCATAAGTCACAAGGATCATAGCATGTAAATCACATCCAATAATTAAATTACCTAAACATGTGCATCAAACCCCCCTTAACCCCAAACAAATGCTCAAAGACGTTATGCAATTTGACAAGTTAGTTTTGGAGAGGGTCTCAGGGTGTCCTATTGAGCTAACATCTCTTAAGGTTGGGGTGTTTCCCAGGTGGAATCTAGTCCAAGTCATGTAAGTGTATGAGGTGGCATGGGGTAAATATTTGGGCATGGGGTGCATGTGATAACAGGGAAATGTAGAGTCTTACCTGTGGGTGCCTTTGTGGAGGGCGAGCTGCACCTTGTCATGAATGCAATTGTTTCCTAGCCCATTCATTTCCTTTTATTTTTAGCTTTATTTATTTTGATCTTTTGCTCTTATGCTTCAAGGAAATAGTTGAGAGCCACTGTCTTGGCTTGATGACTAGAGGTGACAACGTTATCCACAAACATTTCACGGAAATGAAAAGGCTAGCTCATGATGAGACCCCATTTCTCTTGGCTATGCCACCAAAAGCCACTACCCTGGTTTGGTGACCAGATAGGTGGTAATGTCATACCACTACATGCCCATGGTCATAATAGGTCGGCTCGTGACGAGAGCTCCTATCCATCAACTAGTATCTTTAGTGTTTATTTTATCTTGTGGGTCCCCTTTTCTTACTGAGCAGCTTTTCACTGCTTTCTCGGGGATCCCTAGGCGAAGCATCTCGAAGGTTTCAAAATTGGCTTTTAACTCTTGCCAGCTACTTTTATCCTCTGGGCCTTTAGCCCCTTCTTCCCATGAGGTAAGGTACAACCCTTCCTAGTGTAGTCAATCCCAATGCCCAAACAAGGATAGGGGAGATGGAAGGAATAAAGATGGAAAGTGGTAAGTATGGAGGGAACAAACGGTGAATTTTCATAGATCCACCCAGTAGTAGCCCATCCTAAAGGGAAATCAACTTTCTAGGGCATTGTGTCACCCTTCCAGGTTTGACCGAGGCAAAGAGCATAATTTCCAAGAAAACGTCATGAAATGAAGAAGGATTCAAAAAACATGTTCAAGTCCTTCAAAAATCCGAGTGATACATACCATGATACCTGGACTCATTACCTCATGGAGCAAGACTCACTGCTACTTCAGGACCGGGTTGGTGTGATGGATATTGTTGCCAGTGATACGTGGACTGCACTGAAGAAAAGAGGGGCCCTCTGGGGCCATGCTTAAGTCATCTGGCTCTCGGTATTCCATGTCTAGGACCTGTGGGCCTCGAGACATGATCTCCTTAGATATCCCTAGGCTAGGGGATAACAGGCTTGAAGCCCATGGATGGACGTTGAAACCCCAAGCCTGGGGAAAGACAGTGAAGGAAGAGGACGTTTCCTTTGGAGGCACCCTGGCAGGCCTATATGATGAGGGGCCACCCTTCCCCACCTAGACGTTGGATTTGGAGACCTTGGACGTCACCCTAGTAACCCCATGATGTCACCCAGGGCTACGGTTTGACATTGAGAGATGTTGGGCTGCCGTTTTTGCATGTATGGCATGAAAGAGGGCCTTTGGATGCCCAACGTTTTGCCAGATGACCTCAACGTCTCATGGAGGAGGCCTAACATCACCCTAAAGGGGCATGACGTCACCCTTTGAGGGTTATTTTGTAAAGAATTGATTTTAATTTAAGTTTAATGAGCAAATTGACATGTAGGCTCAAAACTGTGAAAAGACACAACTGTTGGGTAATTAAGCCAGAAACTTTTGATATAAATATGGCTGGCTAAATTCATTTTTACATCATAACTCACCTCTCACAAGAGGGGAACTGAAATTGGCACCCTTTTTGGGGTACTTGGCTGAAATTTTGAGGCACACTTGCTTAGAGACTTGTTTGGATGCATTTTGGATCATTTCTTGGTGGAATTTTGACAAATCTAGGGTTTTTATGCTTGATTATTCTTGGTGAAGTAAGTAAATCTGCAATTTTCATTTCATGATAAGTGTTTATGGTATGTTTACTTGTTCATATTTAATATTGTGAAATTGCTTGCTTGAAAACCTTAGGAGTAAGAAACATAAGGTGCTTCTTTCTTGCTCTTTGTTTTTCTAGTCTTGCCTAAGAAGATCTTGTCTAGACAAATTTTTAGAGCCCTAAAGTGCTAGCACTTTAGAAGCTTTGTCTAGTTCTTATTGCATTAAATATATTTCAAGAGTCTAAGGTTAGGAGAAATCACTAGGGCCTAGAAGTTCCTACACCCTAGTTGAACCTTTTCTTAAGGGATTGGTACTTGAGGACTTAAGGTGCTACTCCTCAAGCTTCCACCTTTTCATCTCTTAGACAAGTATAATCATTGTTATTTCTCCAAGTTATTGTGCTAATATAATTGACTCCATAAACCCTAAAAGGAATTAGTTCTCACTTCTCTCTTGTTGGAAGATTGATCAAACACTCAAACCTTCTCTCAAGCCTATGCTAACTAAGTCTAACACTAAATTAGCCTAGATCTCTCACTTTCTTGCTGTGTTATAAATGTTTGCTACAGCCATCTAAAAGCAACAAATTTTCTGCATAATTCATATTATTTGCTAGCTAATCACCTCAGAAAGTGCTTGTGACAAATCAATATCATTCTAAGTAATAAATGTTATCTTTTCATTGTCTTTTCAAGCATTTTTGAGGCATTTTTCTTGCAGCTGTTACAAAATATCTATTGTTGTTGTACACTTTCATTTTGCTGCAATTTTATATCAGCTAGCATAAATTTACTTGGTTTACTGTCCTTTGAAGCTTTACTATCATTTTTGTACTTGAAACTACCATATATTTGCTCTGTTGTTTTGTCTCGGGCAGGTACACTTCAACATTTTCATTTGCTTCATCCCTCTTGGACGTAGACCTTGTGACACATTATAATTTGAGTGACTAGTGAGAGGGGGGTATCTTTATCCTATCCTTAGCTTACCCAACCCTTTAGGTCACCGGGGACGCCTCCCTTGGGGTAGATCTCCTTCTACTCCTAAAACGTGGGGATCTCCTATTGAGGTGACAATGATAGGAAATCCTGTTGTTACACCAATCTCCCTTACTTGCTTTGGGATTTGGGGTAAGTATAGATTGTGCGAAAACAGAACAAACATTTGCTTTGCTGTTAATACCTTGAGCTAGTTCATGGTGGAGCCAAGGGAGGTTCACTGGGTGGCAGCAAAGCACATGCTCAAACACTTGCAGGGCATAGTAGGATATGGATTGGAGTACCTTGGTGGAGATGGTGTGAGGTTGCATGGGTTCTCTGATTTGGATTGGGCAGGAAATGATATAGATCGGATGAGCACTTCTGGGTGCTGCTTCAGTTTGGAGCAACGGTCATTTCCTGGTTCAGCAGGAAGCAGACCTCAGTAGCACTGAGTTCAACAGAGGAAGAGTACATGGTGACCAGTCTAGCTAGTTGTGAAGCCATCTGGCTTCGCAAGCTACTCGCAAGATTATTTGGTCAGGAGCTTGAGTCGACAATGATTCATTGTGATAACCAGAGTTGCATCAAACTCTCGGAGAATCCAGTGTTTCACGACAGGTCAAAGCACATTGAGATTAGATACCACTTCATCAGAGACAAGGTGCAGAAGGGAGCAGTTCAACTCCAATATATTCCTACAGAGGAGCAATTGGCAGACATTTTCACAAAGCCCTTGGTAAAAGTCAAGTTCGTCTTCTTTCGAGCTAAGCTTGGAGTGGTGGAGAATGGGAGTGTTAGTGTTTGTAGCTCAGACAAGTATTTCCACAAGGGTGTCTACTTGTGGAAATCCTCATTAAATGTATCCTATACCTTTCCTAGAGTATTTTTTATTAATTTATTAATAAAGTGAATGTCTTTTATTAAAGTGACTTTTAATTAATAAAGTGGCTAAGATAAAGTCACTTAATTATTTAAATAAAAGAGAGTCCTTGATCTCACGATCTAATCTTGACCGTTGAGATTGGGCAAATAGCTCAAGTCAAAAATATAAAAGACAGAGGGTAAAGGAAAAGACACGAGAGAAATCATTTTCACAAGTCATGTGAGGTGAAGGAGAGAAAAATAAGATCTTATTTTTCAGCATTGGTGGGGAAGAGCACGCATCCCAAGACAAGGGAACACGCATCCCAAGGTAGAGTAGGCAGATCCATACAACAACGTACAGATCCACACATGTAGTATGCGCGTAGCATTTATTATTGAAGGTACATATCCATATAGACAACCTCAGATATCTGCTACATGCAAATCGAGGCGTAATATTTCAGGTTTGCAGATTTTTGGTTGTGGTTTTTCTTTCTTAGGGCCATTTTCCTTGTGAGGGGAGCTCTTGTAAGTTCCAAAGTTATTTGAATGAAGAACTGATCTGGAAGAGAAAAAATAATTATGTATTGTGTATGATTTCTTTTCTTGTTCTCCGCTGCATGCAAGGGTTAATAATTTCAGCAAAGAAATTAGATCTGATCTGTTTACTTAGTTAGCTGATTTTAGAGAAATTAATTGGTATTTGGACTTCCTAATGGTCTCTTCTAGAGTTTTAGGTTCATCTTTTGTTTTTGTAAAATGATGGTAGTCCACTTAGGAACCTTTGTATCTTCACCTTCTCTTTAATAAAACCCACATATCTCAATAGCTCTAATTTTTTTTTCTCATATTCGTCCATGGTCATATTTCCTTACTTGAGTTCAAAGGACTCCTACATTTTCTTATCATAGTAGTGCCCAGAATGATACTGCTGTTGGAAATACTTGTTGAACTGCTTTTAAGAAATCCTCTTCACATTGATGTGCTTAATTTGCTTGAGATGATCCCACCACATGGAAGTTTTTCCTTGTAAATGGTATATAACAATCCTAGCTTCTATGTTGGATGAGTAGCTATGCAACTGAAAACACTTTCTTATCTCTAGCAACCAAGTTTCAACACCCCCTCCCCTTTTATTTTCACCATCAAAATCTCTTCTTGCATAGTCTTGTTCGTGTCTTCTTTGGTGTCTAACTGGGGATACTTCTGGGCTACTCTTGGATTATTCAGATGCATACGACTTCTTGATTGAGTGAGTTGGTGAATAATGACGCCTTTGAGTTTTGGTAGC
>SNQJ01S0258590.1:0-18480 GCA_010110895.2 Picea sitchensis | reverse complement strand
TGAATTCTTGTGCCATGCAAGAACTTTTCCTTCAGAGAAAGTAACCTTGTAGCCTTTATCCTCTAAGGCAGAAACAAAGACAAGGTTCCTTTTCATCCCAGGTACATATAGTACCTCACTTAATTGAAGAGGTATGTCAAAATCTAGTTGGAAGGAAGAAGATCCCTTCACAGTATATCTGGCATTATTACCAAGTACAACATGCAGTCGAGACTCTTTCTCTACAAGATCAGTGAGATGTTCTCTATATACAGTCATGTGTCTGGAAGCACCATTGTCAATCAACCAAATATCACATCAGTAGGAACCAAACATGAAAGTGCTGAAATGAAGAAGAACGCTTCATCTTTTATGTCTTCATCCCTCTGAGGTGGTTCTGAATCAACATCGATAATGGAGGCATGTTGTCTTCCTTTCTTCTTGGTAGGATAATTTCTCATAATGTGTCCATACTTGTCACATCTGAAACATTGAATCTTTGAAATGTCTTTTCTATGTTCACCTAGAGCTGTCGAAGTTTTCCTGTCATTAAATGCTTTGCTAAAATTCTTCTTTTTCTTCTGCCTTTCTTTGCATGAGAAGCAAGGGCTTGATTGTCATTATGATGGGAGTCTTGGACGCCTCTGGCTATAAGTCTAGTTTCTTCCTGAGTGTAGTCTGCCCATAGACGATCAAACTGAGGTAAGTCTGCTCTTCCACTGATACTTTGAATGAATGGTTCCCAATGGCTTGGAAGAGCATTGAGAGTAATCATGACAAGTTCTCTGTCTATTATGGTCTCTCCGATGGCACCTAACTGATCTCTGATCTCTGAAATCTTCATGAAGAAGGTAGCAATGGTGTCATCTTTCGTCATCTTGAGATTTTGAAGTTGGTGTTTCAATGTAAGAGCTCTGTTACTGTTGTTGCGCTTGAACATCTTCTTCAATGCATCATACATTAGATAAGCTGTCTTCAAGGCAGAAATGCGAGGTAGTAGATGATCTCTTACCGAGTAGATGATTATCTTCCTAGCTTTGACATCATCTGTCTTCCATTCAACCTTCTCTTCATCGGTTACTGTTGCTGGTAGAGTTCTTTCTATCAATCTTAATAGGTCACTCTCTTCTAGAGTGATGTGTAATCTTGACTTCCAGGAGCTGAAGTTGCTTGATCCATCAAGCCTATCTTCCACCAAAGTTTTGTTCCTCATGGCTTGCAGATTCTTCACAAACCCTAACGGTTAGGCTAGAAACCCTAGCTTTAGAAAACTTGACAGCTAGGATAGGCTAGAAACCCTAGGTTTCATTGGACTTATGACTGCCAACAAGAAGCCTTGGAGAGTCAAAAGAACCCCAACGAGCTGCAAAATTCCTCAACGACCTGTAGAAACCCTAGAAGCCGAAATCTGCAGAAACCCTAGAAACCCTAGGGCCGAAAATACAAACTTCTTCAATTTTCAATCTGAGAGTTGCAGGTTATGCGCTGGACTAGGCTGTACCTGCCTATGAAGATTTTAGGCCCAACGTTCTAAGGGAAGGTGCTAAAACTAGCTTGACAAGGAAAAGGGTAAGGGTCGTTTTTGTAGCTGCAGCAAGAAGGTGACGACTAGCTTGGAAAGTGCTGGAGTAGCTTGTGCAATGTCTCTTCAGGAACACTGCTCTGATACCATCTTGAATTTTTAATGATTGCTCAAGCACATGTGGTTTCTTTTCAATTTAGCATGAACTTGAACCATAAACAATGCAACAACACAATAGCTGCAGTAAAACAAGATCATAAGAAGAATAACCAGGCACAAGACACAAGAAGTTATCCTGGGAAAACCCTTCTCAACCAAGGGAAAAACCTAACAACCCTTTACTATATTGCCAAGAGAAGAACCTTCACACCATAAACCCTAGCGCACACAAGAGGGTGCTCTATGACCAAGAAAGCTAACACATAAGAAGTGCGCACCAAATTTCAGCTCACCAAGTTAAGTGTTTTGTGAATGAGATATGATCCACAATGGGGATGTATCTTTCCAATAAATACATGACCTAAATCATCAAATAGATGTGTCTATTGGCACAATAGGGTCGACTTGTACAACTCAAAAATATTATTAATCCTTTACACAATATTAATTATCTTTACATAGTAGGGCCGACTTGTACCCTTCACAATACAAATTAGGGTATCACAATAGTCTTACTCTTTGACAATATAGAAAGGGGTCTCGCACACATTCTCTAGTGCTGTGCCACTAGGGACAAGTCCACATGTCCTCAACCACAAGGGACGTCACTGTCAACAGATTAACTCAACTAAATTCATAGGAGTATGAACTGGAGAGAAATCTCAAGTCAACTCAACTAAGTCCATAGGAGTCCGACAGGAAACCATCTCAAGTTATCTCAACTTAGTCCAGAGGAGTATGACTCACCTATCACATAGGCGTTCTCACAGATCATCTCAACTCGGTCCAGAGGAGTACGATCTGGAGAATGTCTCATGAAGTTGCAATCATCAACACCTCTTAGTAGAGGTCAAATACAATAATAAACCATACATATGGACCAAAGAGATGTGTGTCCCTCTAAATGTGGTGTCCACTTCCAAGGAATGGTCTAGATGAGTCAAGTCAATGGTCCAAGACAAGTCAAATGGTCTAGTGCTACCTCCTCCATCCAAGGAATGGTCCAAAAGGGGGAAAACACCCTAGAAGAGCATGATGTCACTTCCATGTGTGAATCGTCCCATCAATAAAATCATCTCCAAGGCACGTGTGGGTTCTAGGAAGCAAGCGCTCCTCATGGATGGGTCCAATAAACATGCCACATCATCAAGGAGAGTGAATCATCATGTGTAATCACCCTCGTAATGTGCAATCACTATCTCCAATGCATTAAAAACCCCACGTGTGGTACAAAAAGGAGTACATAATGCATGAGCATGTAATAAACTGTCCAACTGAGCAAGGAGGATGCATGAAAGTGGTCCATGTGGCACATGTGTGATAACATGGCGTCCCATTGTGGCCTGACGCATTGTCATGGATCCCAATGCAATGACTTGTATCTCGATGCGATATATGGATCCCAATGTTTGTAGATATGGCCATAGAAAAGTACACAAATCTCAATGCAACATCATGGATCCCAAGGCAATGTCATGGATCCCGAGGCATGGTACATGTATCCCAATGCACAATACCCACTTGAAGTGATAGGTCTGGCCTCTTTGCAAGCCATTAATTGGTAGTATCCGGTGACATCCTTTAGCACAACATAACAAAAGGGGTTAGTTTTAGTACTTGCCTAAGTCTTACCAAGGGGAACAACATTGACTCTTATACATGCGTGGAGTCCTAAGATAAGCCATATGTCATACGTACCTAGGTAAAAGATAGGAAATAATGGGTAATAATGGTGAAATGGGAAAAGGGGAATGGGTTCATCTGATGACCCTCAAAGTCTTAGACATGCACATGTCTTATTATTCATTAAATTATTCATCTAACTTCATTTAGCTAGGATTTTTTCTTTATAATTTCCTTCTAGAGGGAGCTTAGCATTGAGTTACCATCCTCGACATTGTTTCTTACTACCCCTTTAAGCCATTTTCTTTAGATGTTCAGTTTATTGAACAAGTCCCTTTTATTTAGATATTCATAAACAAACTAGGGATAGGGGCATTGGCCTCATAGCTAGGGGAATTGCTCAAGCTTAATGATTGGCTTTTAACTTTTCTCTTCACCTATTAGCCTTAGTGGCTTTATTAATTTAGGCTTTATATTTGACCTTTCCCGTTGACCTTTGAGAAATCATACATGACCAGGATAATATTTTTATGTGAATGGAATGAATGAACTAGGGAGGTGGAAAGTGGTTAGCATGGTTGGGATATGGATAATGCTATCTAGCCTAGACAGTTAGTGATACAAGTTAACTCAAGAGATGACACACTTCTAAAAGAAAACATGTTCCCCAAGGTATTACGAGGCAAGTAGTAAAACCATATAACGTTATGAAGTGCCAAAGAACAATCGTTTGGTGTTTACCACTTTACGACGAGATAAGAAGTTATATCATCAAGTCCAAATAGGTATAGATACATGGAATGTCATATGAAGCAAGCTGAGAACCATACCATACCGCAATGCATCTGTCATCTGAGGAGCAAGGATGAAAAGTGAGCTACACCATAGCTGAGCTAACACAACCATGAACTTGATGGAGATCAATGAAGAAGTATGTTTGGATCTAGCAAAGATTAGCATGACACCTCACACAATCAACAACATGATACCCTTGCGATGGTATCCAAAAGAGTCACCCCTAGAGGGGGTAACACTACCATTTCTATTTTTGATGTGTGGTTGGTTTCTCAAGGTATTGTTGGCACATTTATTGAGGGAGATAACAACAACTATTGGCACTCTTCTCAAGAGCACACTTCTCCATAAGCTATTTTTGTATTATCTTGTCTAGTCAATGTGGTCCCAATGCACACATCTCAAGGGTGCTTAATATTGGGGATTATAATATTGTTTGTTGATGAGAAGTTATAACTACTTTTGCACACTCTTCAAGTGTACATCTCTTCATGGAATATTTTATTGCTATTTGGTCTAGTCAAAAGTGGTCCCAAGACACATTGCACAATATCCAAGGGTTCACCTACTCCAAGGATTATTTTACAATATTTGTTGGTTAAGAGGTTTCCTTGGAGAGTGCCCTTTTTATAGGTGATTTACATTTCGATTTTTCACCATCTTGAGGAGTAATAAATTCCTCTTTTGAATAGTACTCCATCTCCTTTGACTTGGCAAATACATTATTCTATTGGAGGGTGGTTATTGAAGGCAAATCTTGAGGAGCGTTCCAAAGGAGAAGATGAAAAATGGCACCTTTCATGGACTTGCACGAGCATGTTGCTTGAGGATGATGACATGTGGCATTCCCCTCATCAATGTGGCATTACTTTATTGTCTATTTGGGCATTTTGCCTATGAGATCCCCATTAACATCTTATTCTAGTATTATTCTTGGAGGATAAAGTGGCTATAGGTTCCACTAATCAATATTTTCTTATAGAGGAGATAGAGCTCAAATCTATATAAGGATTTGCTTTCTTAATTTTTTGTGTGGTTGAAAGTTTGGAGAATGTATAGATACTATTTCTTGGTGTTATAAATCTTTGTCTATTGTTAGAAAATGTTGTTAAATGTCCTCTTTCTCGTTTTGGATTTATTATCTCGCAATTTGTACTTGCCCAAAGCCAAAGGCAAATGGATACTAAATTGGCTTAACAAGGAGGATGTCCTATCACTGTCACCTTAATAAGACACATCTTTCTATTTAGGAGTAGTACCCTAGGGGAGACATCCCCAATGACCTGGGGGTTTGAGAAGGCTAAGGTAAAAGTTGTAAAGAAGTCCCACCCCTCTCACATGTCACTCTGACCAAAAGTCCCAAGGTTTTAATGGGATGAAGCAAAATAATATTTAAGTGTACTTGCCCAGAACAAGACAACAAGAAAAATAATGCTACTTGCAAGTACCATATGATGTCAGTGCTTCATAAAACCATAGACTTTTGGAAAATGAACAAGCTGATATAAAACTGAAGCAATACAAATATTTATAACAACAATGTATATTTAGCAACAACTACACAATTATGTCTCAATAATGCTTCAAAAATGACAAGAAATAATAGCCTAAAATTGACAAAATGATAATAGTTGTCAGAATCAATAATGACAATGTATAATCAACTTTTTATCTTCCTTTTAGGATGAATTTGCTGCTGTTATAGATGGCTGTAGCAATCTTTTGCAACATAAACAAATTAGTTAGTGAGTTAGTCTAATCTAGAGTTAGAAAGAATTAGTAAAAGCCTTAGGGAAGATGGCTTAAGAGTTGTTTTGGTCAATCAATCACTTGCAATGAGTGAACTAGTGCCTTTTAGGGTAAATGGAGTCAAAGTTTGCAGCAGCAATTCTTAGAGGAAAACACAAATGATAATAGGTGATCTAAAGGGATGAGTAAGATGTTTGAGGTGTTAGTAACCTAAGGCCTCAATATCTAAAACCCTAGAAGGAAAAAATGCTAGAAAGTAGGTAACCCTAGGCCCTAGCGATTTCCTTCTTCCTTAGATCAAGCTTGAAATAAGAAATGTATGAAGCTAATGAAACAATGCTACTAGAGTACTACAAGGGTAGGGCTCTATTGTATTCTTCAAAGGAGATGTTTCCTAGCAAAATCAAGTAGGTGGAAAATTATAAAGAAAAGGACAATAACATGTGCTTCTCCCCTAGGGTTTCAAACTAGCAATTTCATAATCTTAGAAATGAATAAGCAAATGTACCATAACCATTCAAAATAAATGAAGAATTGCAGATTTTACTTACTTCATCAAGAATAATCTAGCCACAAAACCCTAGTTGAAGACTTTCCACCATGAAAATGCCAAAATACACCAAAGATAGCCTCTCCAAGAAGTTGCGCACTAGTTAATTTCAGCCAAGTACCCTTAAAGAGGGTTGAATTTCAGACCTCACCCTTGTGTGAGTGAAAGATGAAAAAATGAGAGTCTTAACTCTCTATTTATACAATAATCATGACCTTTAATTACAATTTCGGTCAAAAAAGGCCGACATGGCCAGTTTACATCAAAAATCCAGTTTTACATAAAATTAAAAATTTAAAACCCTAATTTGTCTTTAGGGATGACGTCATGTCCTTCTTAGGGTGACGTTAGGCCCCATCATGGAATGTTAGGCCTTAAAAGTGAAATGTTAGGCCTCAAAAAGCCTCAGAAGCTGCCACACGTGCCAACCAAGCTGTCCTCATGGAAAAACCCTAACTGGATGACGTCAAGGCTCAATATGATGATGTCAGGGGCCTTCAAGGGCCAACGTCAAGGTGGAAGGGCAAGACCCCCCTAGATCCAGGCCTGCCAAAGTGTCTCTGGTGGAACATCCTTCTTTTTCTCCGGTGCAAGCCTTTGGTGTCCCTCTGCCCTTGGCTGGGGTCACAACATCCATCTGGTGGGCTTTTAGCCCCATGGAGGTCCGAAATAATCATCTCCCCATATGTACTTGTTCGTCGGGCATGGTCCTGCAGCAACAACAAGTATGCCCTCCATGGGCTCATAAGTCACAGGGTCCATAGCAATGCCAATCACATGCTCAAATGCTCAAAGACGTTATACAATTTAACAAGCCAGGTTTGGAGAGGTCTCATGATGTCCTATTGGGCTAATTCTCCTCAGGTTTGGGGTGTTTCCCAGGTGAAGACCAGTCTAGGTCATGTAAATGCATGAGATGGTGTAGGGAATGTTTGGGCAAGGGGTGCAGTGATAACAGGGAAATGTAGGTCTTACCTGTGGGTGCCTCTGTAGAGGGCGAGTTGCACCTTGTCATGAATGCCATTGTTTCCTAGCCCATTCAATGCCTTTTACTCTTTGTCTTATTTTTTCTTTTCAAGAGAATAGTTGGAGGACATTGTCTTGGCATGGTGACCAGTGGTGACAGCATTACCCACAAGCATTTCACGGAAATGAGAAGGCTGGCTCGTGATGAAACCCCCTTTCTCTTGGTTATGCCACGAAGAGCCACTACCCTGGTTTGGTGACCAGATGGATGGCAGTGTCATGGACCTAATAGGTCGGCTCATGATGAGACCTCCTATCCACCAGCTAGACCTTGAGTTTTATTTTATCTTACGGGTCCTCTTTTCTTGTTGAGAAGCCTTTTATATATTTCTCGGGAAACCCTGGGTGAAGCATCTCAAGGTTTCATCTTGGCTTTTAACTTTTGCCTGCTACTTTTACCCTCTGGGCCTTTAGCCCCTTCTTCCCACAAGGCAAGGTACAACCCTTACTAGCTTGGCAAACCCAATGCCCGAAACAATGTAGGGGAAAGATGAAAGGGATAATGATGAAAAGTGGTAAGTATGGAAGGAATGGACGATGACCTTTCATAGACCCACCTAGTGGCAACTCATCCCTAAGGGAACCAACTTACTAGGGCAATCTGTCATCCCCCCAAGGTATGGACAAGTTAAAGAGCATACTTTCCAAGCAAACGTCATGAAACAAAAGAGAATTTAATGCACATATTCAAATGTTTTGAGAATTAGAGTGACACATACCATGATACCCAGACTCATTACCTCATGGAGCAAGACCCACTCCTACTTCAGAATCATGCCGATGGGATGGATGCTGCTGCTGCTGATCGATAGGAGGCGCTGAAGAAAAGATGGGCCCTACAGGGCCAAGCTCAAGTCATATGGCTCTCGGTACTCCATGTCTAGGACCTGTGGGTCTCTGTAATGTCCCCCACCTCTTGATGAAGAGGTTTGGGAAGACTTAGTGGTCTATGCATCCCACTAGACCATAGACTCACACAGCATGGGGAAAAGTCAACCAAACTAATGTTATATTTTGAAGTTGACTTAAGAAAAAGGGAAAAAGGCAAAAAAGTAACTCAATGAAGAATTAGAAGCTGGAGGTTGAGTTAGGAGTTGAACCTAGGGGTTAAACTAAATCAACAGGAAAACATAATAGAAGTAAAAAAGAAAGGCTAGGGCGCACCTCTTATTTCATCTTGGATATTTGGTATTTTGCTTGTTGAGCTCTTGAGCACACAGTTTTGAGGGTTCTGAGTTTACAAACCCTAGAGAGAAACTTAGTGGTGAAAGATTCCACTCACTTGTTCCAAGCTTGGTCTCGGGGATGAAATACTCCACCCACACCATTCTACATTCATCACAGGTTCCTTCATCGATTCAGGAGAGCAGCAGGGCCATACCAGTTAGGGTTTTCCAGTTGGGGCGCACCATTTCTTGAGGAGGAGTTCGATCTAGCTTATTGATAGAGCCTTGGGAGATTCTAGCAGTTGGGTTTTGTTTGTAGGACCTTGCTCATCATTTTGGAGGTATTATTGAGGAGTTACTACTGCCAGATCATTAGCTACAGATTGGGACGACTTTGAGGCAAGGAGGACGTTTTGGTGATTCAGGGATTCTCAGATCTAGGGGGTTTGTGGCATCCTGATCTTCATTCTAGAGAGTTTCAGAAGGTTTGGAGGTCTCCTTCAGCCAGGTCGAATTGTTGGTCACTTCAGGGTTTCAGGAAGGTGCAGATTGGATTAGGGTTTCAGAAAATTGGAGGAGGAAGACTTGATATTGGAGTTTCAGACTTCCGGGAGAGGTTTCCCTTGTCCCGATCTACACTTTGGTGGAGTTTGGCACGGTTTTGATATCTCCTTCAGCTGGGCCGAAATATTGGCCTCTTTGTCATCCAGCAGGACGCACCAACAACATAAGGGGGTTTGGACGTACCCCTTGTTCTTGGTATTTGGGATCTTCATCTCATATTTAGCCTTTGGAGGCCTATTTTGTATTGTCCGGAGCATTTTGTAGCAACTCATATCTTCTATCTTGGAGCCATCTGATGATTATTCCAGATTTGCTTCTATATTGTATTAGGTTCTTTCTTTGTCATAATAAAAGGTCATATCTGTGCTTTGTGGTTCCACATCTTGTGTATTGTTGAGATCTTTCATGTATTGAGTGTATCTTGAATAAACTGTGACTGAATAACTTAATTAAACCCTAAGGCTGAAATATCAGTGGCCAACCTGCATACAAACAGTAAAACAGTTAGTTCAGTGGTTAGCTAGTGTCCCCAAGCAAAAAAATTGGCTTGGGAACATTACAGTGGTATCAGAGCTCTGATCCTCCCATCCTGTGAGGATTAGCGCATGTAGAGGTACAATGGTATCTATATGGGCTGAAGGAAGAAGTAGACCAGTGAAACAAAAGCCGAAATGGAGGGTTCAGGGGATGACAGTGAGCCATAGGGCTTGGCTCTCTTAGCACATGAGTTCCATAAAACCATAAACCAGACAGAAAGTACCCTGGTCAACCACTTATAGGAGAACTATGAGGCAAACCGTAAGGGACAAACCGAAATCACTGAAACCCTACGGAAGGTAGATGAGAATCTGAGGAAGGTCGATGAGAACCAGACTAGGATAGCCAATCTGTTGATGCAGATGACTCACAAAGGGAAAGGGCTAGAGATGTATGACAACAAAGAGACTGGTGTATCACACGGTGGAAATAGGTATAATCCGGAACATATTCCCTATCATTAGTCCGAGGGAAGCAATGGGGGAGGCACACCCCATGGACAGATAGGTAGCAGGGCTACCCCTAGACCATACTTACCAACGTTCATAGATGAACATGCACAACATGAACAGGTGGATGACTTTGTTGAGCAGATGGCACGGTGTACCAGGGAGTACAATGATTTGGATATAATGATTAAGAGGCAGATGTCCCTGGATCAATACTGTCAACTCAAATTCAGAAACAAGCCTAGGTCGAACCACAAGAGTAATGATGAGTTCAAACGCAGAGTAGGAAAGATGGAGATTCCCTACTTTGATGGTACGACTAAGAGGACAGCACATGCATGGGTACAAAAGCTGGACACTTATCTGTAGCTTAATCCCACGAGGGAGATGGAAGCCATCAAGTTTGCCACCATGTACTTGGATGGAAAAGCTCATGATTGGTGGTATCATGGACTAACCACACTAGGCCACAATCAGATAGTGGCATACATAGAGTTCACTCAGAGACTCATTAACAGATTTGATCAGGGGGATCTTGAGTTACATTTCCGTGAGCTCACATAGCTTAGACAGACAGGAGCACCAGAGGTGTACATTGAGGAATTCCAGAGGTTGTCAGTGATGGTGTAGGATGTATCATCGACCAGACTCATGATGCTCTTCACTAAGGGGCTGATGGAACCCTTGAAGGGTTGGGTAAAGGCTTTTAAGCCTACCAACCTATAGGATGCTATTTGGAGGACTAGAGACCTAGGACCAGCTGCCAAACCGAAATTTGTGCCTAGACCACCTCTTAACACAGGAGGAAGAGATCAGAGACCTCCAATGAACCCAGGAGGACGTGACCCAAGGGGGTTTGATAGGGGCAGAGGCAGGTTGGATGAGAACACCAAAAGGGAATTGAGGAGGAAGCAACTTTGCTACACTTGCAAAGAGCCATGGAACCCATCACACAAATGCATGGGTCGTGGCCAAGTACACTACATAGAGGTGACTTCAGTCAATGAGGAGGAGGAGGATTTCGGCCATATCCAAAACATGGAGGTAGACACCACAGAGACGACAGCTGAGGAGAAAGCCACCTTGGCATCTGTTGGAACAAATATTGAAATTTTGGCTTTCGATAGCTTAGGAGGAGAAAATTTATAGTGTTTAGCTACCGAAAGTGCAGACTTTTGGTAGCTTAAATCTCAGGTTTCATATACCCTTAGCTGCTGAATGTGTAGATGTGTTTTTACCCAGAAATCAAGTCACGAGTAGGCACGAAAAGAATGCAATAAACGACAATAAAAGCGCTATAATAAGGTTTTACATAAATGCCACGTCACCATTTCAGGTTTTCGGCAGTCGAGGGTTCGACCGACATAGATATTTTGACCATTGCTCCGTTTCCCCGAAACCCGAATGCTGAAATCGGGGTGTCGGGCTTATGGCGCTCTGAAATCATATTGTTAGCTGCTGAAAGCCAAGACTTTCGGTGGCTAAGATACCCCTGTTTTCGGCCTGTTAGCCACCGAAATCGCTGGTTTTTTCCAGTGACAAAACTGCCTTAGAAAAACTCAATTTTCTCAGCTGTGGAGAGGTCGTTTTCCGCGTTCGAATAGTCGATTGACATCTACAGATCCTAAGCTTTCCATTGGTGTCTTCAGAATTTCATTTGGAGCTTGGGAAGGTAGTCAAAATTCCCCCGAAAGATGAGGTTCGTTTTCAGAAATGTGGCGTTTTTTACTGTGCCGAGTCATCATTTTCAAATGATGATTCTGAGCGATTGGAGTATCATTTTGAGAAACGGTCGGAGGATTTTGTGCCTAACACATCAGAGATCAATAGCCTCTCTCAGTTTTCCTACAGGTGTCACAGATTGGGAGAATCGAATCCATCTCCGAGCCCTAATTTTCGGATCTCATATTTTCCTGTTTTGACACATGTTTGTAAAATGCAGATCTGAGGCAAATGGAAACGGATCTTAGGGAACTGAGAGAGGTTTTTGCTCAGAACAAATAGATGCACAAAAGCCTCTTTCAATTTATACATAGCTGTCACGATTCGAGAGATACAAAACCATAACCGCAGCCCCAATGTTCAACAGTTTGGCCCATTTTCTATGGCAGAAAGTTTCCGAAATTGATGGTAACTGTTGTTATCTTTTGGGAGGAAATTCGACCTCCTAGGGAGGATTTCGACCTCAATACATACATGAGATACCTGTTCATTTCTAGAGGGATTTCTTTTGTAATTCGAATCGTTTTTCAGTTATTCGAAAGAGGGTAGAAGGCTTATATTATTGTATCTTCTTGAAGAGGAAAGAGGGGGGAACAACCCGAGGGCCTTTTGGAGGCTGGGTTTGTAATGCATTCCTTTTCAACAAATATARAACAGAATGCSAAGAGATTCTACACCTCGTCACTGTGTGATTTTGTTTTTCCTTTATTGTTTTCTCAGGTTTACATTCATTATTTCTTCCTTCTTTTACATATTCAGCTTGTAATGGCTCTAATTCAGTAATACCTCTGCTATAGTCATTTATTGGGCAACCTGTTAGGTTCAGTTTTTCCTCTGTTTACGCTGTGAGCTAAACAAGACCTGTAGCTTGACTGTTTCTGCCTAATTTACAAGTTATATATATGCATGTTTCTCTTTCGAAGTTATTTGTCATTCCTCCATTGAAATAAAGAGTAGACTTATCAGAATTAGATACCTAACTCTTTGTTTCAGTCTTCTTCATCTCCTATCCTCTATCCATCTTCTTTATTAAATCAATTAGACAAACGAGGTCATGCCTCTTCGTTTCTGATCTATAAATGAGTGAAGGGCATGTTTCAGACCTAGTTCTAGAAGCCTCCTATGAATGATCAATCAACAAAATTTATTTCATTTAAAATGTGCTAAGGCTTGGCTCTATTACAACCTAGAACCAACTCTTGCGACAACAACATCCATTAGTGGAGTGCCCAAGTACAACACTTTTAGGATGAGAGGAGTCTTGCAGGGGCAAAAGGTGTCAATATTGATTGACGAGGGAGCTTCTCACAACTTCATTGACTCAACATTGTTATGAAGGAGGCATATACCCACAGTTGAATTTGAAGGATTCAAGGTGGAGGTAGCAGGTGGGAGCACCATGCCTTGTGACAGGTACATTCCAGGCATGAAGCTTACATTGGGTAGGCATGAATTGGTACAGGATGTCTATGTGATGGACCTTTCGGATACAAACATAATCCTTGGAGTTCAATGGCTCAGTACGTTGGGGCCTATTACTACCAACTACAAGACCATGGAGATGTCTTTCACACGGGAGGATGGACGAAAGGTAGTGCTCCGAGGCATGACATGTAATTCAACCAAGGTAGTTACGGTCAAGAGGATGGAGGCCATCTTCAGGAGAGAAGAGATAGTATATGCAACTGAATGCAGAATTTCGGCATGTGGATGAGTAGGGCAAGGTTCACTACACACCATAAATCCAGGAAATCATAGACAAATAGAACAAAGTGTTTGGACCTATCCCACCAGGGGTGCCACTAGACATGGGGTTTGAGCACATCATTGAGTTGGAGGCAGGAGAAAAACCAGTCATCACCACACCGTACAAACATCCAAAGAAGTATAAAGACGAGATAGAGAAGGCAATCAAAGAGCTCTTGGATATGGGGCACATCAGGCCGAGTTCCAGCCCTTTTGCTTCTTCAGTGGTATTGGTTAAGAAGAAGGATGGAACCATGCGCATGTGCATTGACTTCAGGGCATTAAATAAGAGAACAATAAAAAGAAGGTACCCTATACCAAGGATTGATGAGCTACTGAACGAACTGCATGGGGCTGTCTATTTCACAAAAATTGACCTACGTTCCGGCTACAATCAAATCAAAATGAGGGAGCAGGACATCCCAAAAACTGCTTTTAGGTGTCATTATGGTCACTATGAGTTCTTAGTGATGCCCTTCGGGCTAACCAATGCCCCAACCACGCTCCAATCTTGTATGAACCATGTCTTCAACAAACAGTTGAGGAAGCATCTCTTGGTGTTTTTTGATGACTTGCTCATTTATAGCAAGACGTGGGAGGAACACCTTTGACATGTGGATCAAATTCTGTCTATCATGGAAAAGCAATCATTGTATGCTAAGGAGTCCAAATGTGAGTTTGGAATGACGAAGGTTCTTTACTTGGGACACATCATCGGAGCAAAGGGGGTATGAGTACATCATGAGAAAATTCAAGCCATAATGGAGTGGCCTACACCTAAGACCCTTACAGAATTGAGGAGATTCCTAGGCATGTGCACTTACTACAGGAAGTTTTCCAAGGGGTTCTCTTAGCTTTGTGCACCCTTGACCGACCTGACCAAGAAAGGAGCTTTAAAATGGAGTGAGGAGGCCCAAATTACATTCGACAAGATGAAAAAAGTGATGAGCACATGCCCAGTCTTAGCCCTACCAGAATTCGGCCAACCTTTCACC
This sequence comes from Picea sitchensis, assembly GCA_010110895.2. NCBI lineage: Eukaryota > Viridiplantae > Streptophyta > Pinopsida > Pinales > Pinaceae > Picea > Picea sitchensis. The sequence goes on along the minus strand of SNQJ01S0258590.1, from coordinate 3,898 downwards.
TTGGAGTGTGATGCCTCAGGAGAAGGTATTGGGGCCGTACTGATGCAGCATACACACCCTCTTGCCTATGAGAGCCGAAAACTCAGGGGACTTGAGTTACTTTACAACATTTATGACAAAGAGATGCTGGCCATCTTGCACGCTCTGGCCAAATTCAGACAATACCTGGTAGGTGCACGGTTTGTGGTGAAATCAGATCATAACAGTCTTAAGTATCTATTGGAGTAGAAGGAATTAAATGAAAGGTAACAGAAATGGGTAAGAAGAATACAGGCCTATGACTTTGACATTGAATTCGTCAAAGGGAAGAACAACGTGGTGGCAGATGTCCAGAAGACCATCCATTTATGCCATGACAGATGTGTCTACTGATTAGAAGGACGACTTGATGATGGAATATTCCGAGAATCAGTTCGCTTGTCAGGTAATGAATGGGCAAATACGGGACGATAACTTCAGGGTCATTGATGGCCTCATCTATTACAAGGGCCGAATCTTTTTGGTTCCTGAATCGGCCTTCAAGGCCAAAGTGTTTCAGGCATGTCATGACTCACCAATGGCAGGTCACCAAGGGATTGGCAAGACATACAGGTAGGTGAGAGAGAGGTTCTCATGGAAGGGCCTCAAGGAAGATGTGATGAATCACGTCAAGGAGTGTACTACTTGCTAGGAGAATAAGGATGAGCACACTCACCTGATAGGACTATTGCAACCCCTACCCATCCTAGAGCACAAGTGGGAAAGCATATCCATGGATTTTATCACAGGGTTGCCAAAGGCGCAGGGGAAAGACTGCATTTTCATAGTGGTGGACAGGTTGATGAAATTTGCACACTTCTTCTCCATTGCTATAGACTTCAGTGCAACACAGGTGGCTGAATTATTCTTCAGGGAGATCTTCAGACTGCACAACCTACCCAAAACCATTGTGAGTGACAGGGATAGCAGATTCATGAGTACATTCTGGCAGGAGTTATTCAGGCTAGTTGGTATGGCCTTGACTCCTAGTACTAGCTATCATCCTCAGACGGACGGACAGACCGAAATAGTTAACAAATGGGTGGAAGGCTATCTCAGGAATTATGTGGCAGGGCAACAAAAGGCGTGGGTCAGATGGCTACATTTGGGGGAATACTGCTACAACACCACCCATCACATGTCCATAGGCATGACCCTATTCAGGGCATTGTACAGTTGTGATCCACTCTCTTTCGTGGAGATTGCTTTTGGTGACAGCAGGGCCCCGATGGTACAAGATTGGGTACCATAGAGTCAGGACATCCTCAGGGCGCTGAAGGATCATTTACAGAAGGCGTAGAATCAACAGAAGGTCCAAGTAGATAAACACAGGGTTGAACATACTTTTGAGGTTGGTGACTTAGTTTACCTAAGGCTCCAACCATACAGACATGCTTCTATAAAAAGAAGCGGAACAGAGAAGCTGCAACCACGTTTCTTTGGGCCCTACAGGATCAACAGGAAGGTAGGGGCCGTAGCTTATGAGCTGGAACTCCCACACGGTAGCAGGATACATAATGTCTTCCATGTGTCTTGCCTGAAGAGGGCCATCGGCCAACACATCACACCCCTTGAGGTGCTGCCACCTCTAGACGAAGAGGGGCAACTGGTTCTGATTCCGGAGGAGATACTGGAGATTCGAGAGAAGAAGCTCATGAAGAGAAGCATCAAAGAGTACCTGATCAAATGGAAAGATTTACCCATTGAGGATGCCACGCGGGAGAATGAACATGTGGTGCAGGACACAGGTTTGGAATTGCTTGAGGACAAGCAATTCCTAGCAAGGGAGACTGTAATGTCCCCCACCTCTTGATGAAGAGGTCTGGGAAGACTTAGTGGTCTAGGCATCCCCACTAGACCATAGTCTCACACAGCATGGGGAAAAGTCAACCAAACTAATGTTATATTTTGAAGTTGACTTAGGAAAAGGGAAAAAGGGCAAAAAAGTAACTCAATGAAGAATTAAAAGCTAGAGGTTGAGTTAGGAGTTGAACCTAGGGGTTAAACTAATTCAACAGGAAAACATAATAGAGGTATAAAAGAAAGGATAGGGCGCACCTCTCATTTCATCTTGGATATTTGGTATTTTGCTTGTTGAGCTCTTGAGCACACAATTTTGAGGGTTTTGAGTTTACAAACCCTAGAGAGCAACTCAGTGGTGAAAGATTCCACTCACTTGTTCCAAGCTTGGTCTCGGGAATGAAATACTCCACCCACACCATTCTACATTCATCACAGGTTCCTTCATTGATTCAGAAGAGCAGCAGGGCCGTACCAGTTAGGGTTTTCCAGCAGGGGCACACCATTGCTTGAGGAGGAGTTCGATCCAGCTTATTGATAGAGCCTTGGGAGATTCTAGCAGTTGGGTTTTGTTTGCAGGACCTTGCTCATCATTTTGGAGGTATTCTTGAGGAGTTACTACGGCCAGATCATTAGCTATAGATTGGGATGACTTTGAGGCAAGGAGGATGTTTTGGTGATTCAGGGATTCTCAGATCTAGGGGGTTCTACCTCATATCTGATCTTGAAACTTCTTCTAGGGGTTTGTGGCATCCCGATCTATCATCCTAGAGAGTTTTAGAAGATTTGGAGGTCTCCTTTAGCCAGGTCAAATTGTTGGTCACTTCAGGGTTTCAGGAGGGCACAGATTGGATTAGGGTTTCAGACAATTGGAGGAGGAAGACTTGATATTGGAGTTTTAGACTTCCGTAAGAGGTTTCCCTTGTCCCGATCTACACTTTGGTGGAGTTTGGCACGATTTTGATATCTCCTTCAGCTGGGTCGAAATATTGGCCTCTTTGTCTTCCAGTAGGACACATCAGCAGCCTAAGGGGGTTGGACGTACCCCTTGTTCTTGGTATTTGGGATCTTCATCTCGTATTCAACCTTTGGAGGACTATTTTGTATTGTCGGGAGCATTTTGTAGCAGCTCATATCTTCTATCTTGGAGCCATCTGATGATTATTCCAGATCTGCTTCTATATTGTATCGGGTTCTTGCTTTGTCATAATAAAAGGGCAGATCTATGCTTTGTGGTTCCACATCTTGTCTATTGTTGAGATCTTTCATGTATTGGGTGTATCTTGAATAAACCGTGACTGAATAACTGAATTAAACCCTAAGGCCGAAATATCAGTGGCCAACCTGCATACACAACAATAAAACAATTAGTTCACTGGTTAACTAGTGTCCTTTTCGCTTGGGAACATTACAGTCTCGTGACATAATCTCCTTAGTTATCCCGAGGATAAGGGATAACATCTAGCTCCAACTTGGGGACATGTGCTCACCGTAGAGCGCATGAGAACCTCAACATCTCTGGCATGACCTGTGATTTGCTAGATCTCAAGAAAAGTGATTAGTAATCTTTTGGGGTGGTGATATCACCCCTGACTCATATATGATACAATGAAATGAAAGTAATCATATATACGGATCAAAATGAAATATCAACTACACTACTCTAGCATGATAAGCAGATGGTCTATGCAATGAATGCAATGAATGCAAATGCCTACCTACCTCTACTTACCTGTTGGTTGAATGCTAGGTGTAGTCAAATAACCAATGAAACCATCCTAGCAATATCTCATAATAATTGCCTATGTGATTCATCATAAACCAAAAAAATGATAAGTTAAGCACAAAAATAACATGAGTTAGAAAATGAATTGCATCATCGGAAACTGTAAAGTCTAGCTCATGGAGGCGGGAGGGAGGGATAAAATTATGCCAAGTCATACTTCTAGGAAAGTGCTCAATCCATCTCAGAAAGGGAACATGAAAAATCAAAGGCTCAAAAAATTGACTCAAAGAGTCTGGAAGTTGGCTACCTTGGATGTCATCACATCCTGAAGTCTGGGAAAAGACCAGTAAGAAC
>SNQJ01S0258586.1:0-12378 GCA_010110895.2 Picea sitchensis | reverse complement strand
ATTTGGGAAATGTAAACAAGTTAGCCAAGTTAAAGTTTTAGCTGGTTTTAATTCCATAAACTTCACATTTTCTCCTCATTGTTTTTATCATTTTTCATACATTATTCCCCTATTGTCCTAGTCATATTTCATTTCAGTCCCATGTTCTTTCTCCCATGTTTATGTAATTTAAAATATGTGTTGAGAATAAGCTTTTAAAGAGGATTTATTAAAGATTTGATGGAACTATTGCAAACCTGTATATGGTTTTCATGTTGCTCCCAGATCTCTTGATATTGTAGGACAACTTGATATTTTTTTAAGTTGGCATGGTAATTGGTGTTGTTACTATTCTACATAGTTTAAGTATATGATATATGGTAAATACATTGATTTATGAATCATAATGATTGACTTGAGAAGCAATTTGGGGATTTTATTAAATAGTTACATGCTAATTGTATTCCGGTTTTGTAATGGAAAAAGTATACATGAATGTTGAATGTGTTAAAGTATTGAATATTAACTTTCATTCGTTCCTTTCATCATGTACCGCTTTACGAAAAATACACTCCTTTACCATTTATCCCCCCACCCCCCCTCTCTCTCTCTCTCTCACACACACACACACACACACACACACACACACACACACACACATTCCCTTGTTCAAAAGAAATGAAGATTGTTTATAACATAGAAATTTTCAAGAAATATACAATTCATATTTTGAAAGTTGAAATGAAAAGAAGGGTGTCTATTGAATTATGAATTTTCTTCCTTGTTTTACTTTATTCCTATTCATTTCTCCCTTTAATGCTTGAATTACTATGTTATTCTTAGATCCATAACTAAATCATATTTAACAAAGTTGTAATAGATGTTTACCATGTTGTGTATTTTACTTTAAGAATTTTACGATAATTGGAATGATGTTGGAAATTAGATGAGCTCTTTTAGCCGAGGGAATAACAAAGATGGAAATAGAGGTAATAGAGATAGAATGGGAAGATTTCCAAATGTATTTTGGCAAAAAGGTAAATACAAGAGAATGAGGTTTTCCATACACTTTGATGTAGATTCAAAATAATTTAATTAGCTAGTATAAACCGACTATCTGAACCTTGATGGACAACCAACATTGCCTCAGCCTCCAACTCCTCCTAATTCTCCTCTGAAGCCACATCCTAACATTACAAATTTTATTGAGCTCCCTGTTGGATTGTTGTTTTGGCCTACTTTGCATCACCAATTGGCATCCTTTTTGACCAATCTTCCCTATTCCTATACCTTATTTACCCATATTTACCCATATTTATGCAACAAATGTGTCTAACAAGATTACAAAGGTAAAATGTTGTTTATTTCTACAATTTCCTTTGTTTTTGATGATTTGGAAAGGATTTGGATTAATCTTGTTGATGCTAGATACTTATAGTTCAGTTCTTGCCAATCCTGAAGAGTTCCAAGCACCATAGTTCACTTCTTGCTACTCCAATTCAATTCCAATTTCTGTGATAATCAATTATCATACTTCTGCTTGTCCAAATGGGGATCGACCACATGGGATTTTCAAATAGAAGGATTGAGATGGTGATATGTTCACTATTTTTCACCCAGATCCCTTGAGCTCAACATAATTCTCCAATCAATGTTTTCAGTCAAACCCGTGCTAGAATAGCATAGGAAGTTTTGCAGTGTCAATTGTGAGTAGAAGAAGAGGAATATCAAAAATCGGGGCAACAAGTTTTTGCAGAACGAACCCATTTAGGAGACTCGTGAACAATTTTCTCAAAAACTGAAATATCTGGGCGATGTGGATGATTCTTTAAACCATATTTTCCTAAATATGCTGTTGTGACCGACACAGGGTCTTCACTCAATGAACATGTGACATAGCGCCTACGTTTGTGGGATATTAAAGAATACCCCTAATTTCACTAGATATTGATAAATACCTCCCAAAATCCTTTTTTTAATCCCCCTTCCAATACATATTTTCAATAAAAGAAACCCCTATTTTGACTAGATACCTCTTTTTATACCCCCAAAATACATATAAAACCCTTGAGATCCCACACCCCCCCCAACACCTACAATATATTGACCTTATTTTTCACAATTAAAAAACCCCCTTTATGAATGAACATGATAAGATATTGGTCAACAGGGTTAAACCCCCATGGCGACCAGTTTGGGAATTCGTGATACTTAGATCTATATGATCTGATTGTAATGTATAAATATGGGTTATCAGACCTTCATAGGGATGAATATCATTTGATATCAGATTGCTGTGAAATTGTATTGCTGTTCGAATTTAATATATAAAGTTCTGGTTGATGTGCATATATGTGAATTATATGTTTTGAGTTTATAGAGCTTAGTTTCATACAATATTTTATAAGTAGCATTCCCCCAACCAAGAAATCCCCTTGAGGAGGAGTGCATTTCTCAATTACTTTACTATTGGTATTGTTTGTTTATTCAATTGTGTGTTTTACATTTCTGGTCATTTTCTTTATGCAAATTCATTCATTTTCGTTTACACAAGGAAATTAGCGCAACAGACTTTAATTGAATAATTGATTGTTATCTCAGTTGTAGGAACTCTCATTGACTTAGATTATTGAAATACCATCATTAAAAATAAAATAGATTGATGATCCTAAGTGTTTAGAATTATCCTTGTGTATTTATTAATATGCTTCTACATCATTAGTAAACACTTTGTTCTTTTTGTAGCTGAACATAAATATGTTTCTAGAACTAAAACAATGAACAATTTTCCTTATGCATTTGTACTTAGTTAGGTATAATAGAGGATAATACTTGCATGCATTTTGCACGAACTTCATCAATTTACGATCCCCAAGTTGATGATTTAATGTAGCTGAGTTTACCTAATTGAATTGACTAACATTTTTGGCGTTGTTGCCGGGAAAGTGAAAAAAGTCATTAGTTTTTATTTTCATTTTAAATGCATATAGGAATGAATACATGGGAAGAGAGACGAGAAGATGAGAGGTAAGAACCTGCACATTCACTATAAGTAGAGTTTTTTTGATTCTCTATTCAACCATTTAAATCATGTTAAGTAGAATGCATGTAAAGACTAACTCATGTCAAATGATAGCCCAATGACAACAAGGTCTTAGTAACATGAGGTATTCAAGACGTAGTGTGTTTCATTTTTTGTAGATTTCATTCAAAAAGTAGAAAAGTTTCAATTATTTTTGGATGTTGTAAGAAACCTACCCCCTGTGAACTAATCCATGTGCAAGATAGGGACTATAAACCAACAAGAAGAATTCAAGCATGTTCAAGAATTTTTTGATCAAAGGAGGGAATGATACTCCAAGGAATCTCTTAAATCCTAGCAACAACCAAAAACATCTTTGCATATTAGGAGGAGCAGATCCTGACATCAATCAAGAACAAACTTGGACTCTAGGAAGTGATAGAAGACCAAAAATTGCATGAGAAACATCAAGAATAAGACCTAGAAGAGATAAAATAGCCATGGGAAACATCTGATGGAGAGAAAACATTAAAACCTAAGATCGAGTAATTTCTACCATGCCTATCATCAGATCCTTTGTGCATTCAAGAGACCAATAAAAAATAGTAGATGATCTACATGGCATGACAAAGGTTGACATAAAAAGTGGTGGTAATGAATAAGCGAACCAAGGGAATCACGACTACATTGAATTATGGTTTCAGGCACCTATTAGTTCACAACATTCCTTCACTCTTCATCAATTCTTGACATCATATCAATCAAAGAAACTAGTTTCTCATATCCTGGTATATATCAAAGTATATATTTCAAACCTGAATATTATTTTATTTGTAATCCTGTTACGCACATGGATCCATTGGAAGTATTCCTATACTCGAAAGGGATTTTTTTTCCAAGCAAAGTATGATAGTGTAGAAGAATAAATGAATAAACAAAATAGTAAACATAAAAATAAGTCCAGTTCTGAAAACATGTTTACTGGTGCAACTGGACATGAGTTTTCCTTGAAAACCAGGCAACTGGTGGGGAAAATTCTCAATAAGTTATGCATGTTGGTTCAATCCTATATTTTGGTTCTTCAAATAATTTTTGTTCTATGCTCATACTGGATGACGTGGGATTCCTTAAGGCATTCCTTCCAATAGGTATTGTCCCATTGACTTCAACACTCTATCTGGGATCAATATCAAGAGATGTTTACAATACCTTGGAACTTGTATGCCTCAATGTCAAGTTTCATCGCTGATAGCAGTGAGGATGCATTGATACCTTTTAACTATCAGATCCTGTAGGTTATTCGACTCCAACACTTTCATTCATGTCTAACATGATGCATTAAGGTACCTTGATGCTCATTTCCATCAATGGTGAGTGATATCACAATGGTTAACGACATACATTAATGGACGATAATCCAATGATTTATTTCCATGATCGATGTCAACACATCCATTCACACAACGAGAATTGTATCATGGATTTGGGTTACAGATGAAGATTATGAGATGTACCCGACAATATTTTCAACCTCTTTCTGTTCTAGCAACAATTTCCATTAAAATCAACTCTAGACCTTTAGTTTTAGCAGTTGATTTCCCATATTATATTTCCTGCGGTCACTCAATAGCCTCTTCATTATTCCTGTAGTAGTAGAGCAACAACTATCAAGGAGGACAACACCATTCCACATGATCAACATGTAAGTTTGTAAATTTTATGATTAGCATGATGACTAAGTGCAAGAGGTGTTATAATTTTTAATCTGAAAAAATTAACAACATCCACAATGTTCAAAAAATTAGTACCAACACATTAGATTCAACACACACCTCATGCATTACATAAAGAATGGTCAAGATGGAGAAAAGGAAAAGGAAAATGTTCATGTAACAAATTCCTTTGTTCCTGTAGCAGAATTACCACAACACTTCAATCTTTCAATAGTCCTCTCCTTTCAGACTCAAACATGACACAAATTTTAGATCTCAGAAGGATGCATGAGGATATGCATCATCCTCAATGTGGGGGAGAGAGAACATTGAGTTATCAATGTCCTTCTATGGTTCCTAATGTAGGTGGATTTCACTCTATTCATATCTCCTTTTTACAAACTTCAACATACTTTTTTGGCCCAAGCATCCAAGCACTCGGTACTCATATTCTTCCGATCATTTTCAAATCATCATGACAACAGAGAGGTAAAATGGAACAACACAATTTCAAGCATTTCAGTGTTTGATTTATGCCTTAGCAACATGGTTTCTCTTAAACAAATATTTCATAAGACAATTGCAAAAGATCATAACTTACTTTACTTTATGAAGATGTTTTAGAGCAACTTAATTTCTGTAGTTATTAGATTACAAATATTTTTCTGTAGCTATTGCAATTCCCCTGTAAAGTGTTGTAGCTAGCAGATTTCCTATAGCAAACTATTTTCAGGGACTATATTTGCGCGTCAATTTCAAGCATACGAGGATGAATTGAATTTTTTTGAGAAATGGGTTTTGAGGAGAATGTGACAATTTGAGTAATACACAAGCAAAATTTTTAGAAAATGCATGATAAGGGATGCACGAGCATGTTTTAAAGTTGATCCAATAACAATTACTAGAAATTATTTAACAATGACAATTATTTTTTTGTGGCATATTTGTAGTTTAATATGGTTGCACATGTCCCAAGACTAGATCGTGGCTTGGATATGGTTTCAAATCATGAACATATGGTCATCCACCTATTAGCCACGATTTCCAACATTTTCAGAATTTGCAAAAGTTTCCAAGCATGAATAAAAGATCAAAATTTTTAGCATTTCTTGTAGCAACAATTCAATAACAGTCAACTGATTTGGGTCATCCCTTATAGTTCACAACAACATACTCATTCTCATAAATTCATATGTTTTTTTGGCTCATACACATTAGTTTCTGACCTCTAGAAGCATACATTTGATTACATGGAACCTACTTCAATGCACAGTACCAATCTCAACTCTTACCAAGCATTTCAATCTCCTTTGGTATGGTTTACAACACATGGTTCTTAGGTTTCGTTTATTTTCTATGTTTAAAGACCAACATGCATCACTTTGTACAGTACCACTCCAAGTCTTCATGGAGCATTTTCAGAGCTTCATCAACAATCAACATTCTTCATTAGATCCTTCTATAACATCAACACTCTTTAGCATTTTCGGTATGATTACCTTTCCAAGTGGTCTTTAAAGCTCCAAATATCTTGCAAATAGCCCAGATTCAAAGCTCATTTATGTAAGTATCAAGCTTCAAGAGAACTATGGTAACTTGAGGTAAATAATTTTCTAGTCCTTCTAATCTATTGAAATAAAGGAAATTTATTATAAAAACAACACTCTAAGATTGTTATGCCATCCTATGATCATATCTTATAACTATTCCTATCCTATATACCACATTCTATTCCATTCCATCTTACATTATTTCCTACCTTCGATATCATAAACCTACCAATATCCACTATCATTCCCTTATAAACTTACTATTAACCACTAAGTTACTAATTGTTGTTTGGTATGTTAGCACGATTTCATATAATAATTTCCCCTTCAATTTGATTTTCCTCACTCATTTGAATCACTGTAAGGATTCAATATGAGTTTCCTGATTTCAAAATCATTTCCATTTTACCTCATGACCGTTCAACCGTTGCATTTATCCAACTGATTGATGGTGAAGGGATGAAATAATTAGCCAATTTTTCTCTGTTCATTAATCATTGTTGATTTTGTGAGAAGGTATGGGGAAAAAAGGGACTGATCGGCGTGATCCCACATCTCTCAAAATAATGGAATGGTTCCCTGAATACAACACCTGTAAAACTATGTTCATAGCCACAAGATGTCATGTTTTCTTTGCTAATTTTCAAGGACACGATGATTGGGTTGCCTTACAATTCACACAGGGTTTTGATGACAAGATAGCACACGTTGGTGATCTAGTCATGAGAGTATTAGAGAAGAAAATTTCCCAAGATAATAGATTTCCATAGGATGGAGACAATTGGTTAAAAAATCAATCAGTTTAGAAACATCTCTGCACCCGATTTCTGAGAATTCCACATCAGGATGTTGACCGGATAAAGGGGGTGCCTTGTTCATGGGTCAAATACGAATGGCAGAGTCTTCTCTTCATTCTTCAAAAATACATAACATGTGAGGGAACATATGCAATTATATTTCTATATCACATCAAACTATTGATCCATTTCAACTTAGATCTCAAGTTAAACTTTCCTTACTACCTGTAGAGGAGTTTATGTAAATTGTCCAGGCAAGTTAAGAAAAAACCTACAAACCCTCACAATAGTATCTATCATTATGGTCTCATTAATTTTTTTATTGAAGAATAATTAGAACTTAGAAATGACAGTTGGGTTAAATTCTTAAATCAAAATGGGTTTAATCCTCAACACAATTTAGTAGTTAAAGAACCTAAGGAAGAGAGAAGTATTCATCATAGTCATGATGAAGACCTCGGATATCATAAAGCTGAGGGATTCTTCTCACATTCGAAAAAGTCACAAAATAGGAAATCCATAGATAATACTCTAGTAGTAGATACCCCATTTATACCAACAATTACTCACATAATCACAAGAAGCACGATGAAGAAAACTTAACCACATATTGACCAGAAAAGTCACGTTCCTCAATGGAGTTAAACCAAGAAGACATTCATTGATTTAGAACCTGAGTAGGGAGATATAAGGGAGACATTTGATGTTTTCATTGTCCTGAAGGAGATGAATACTAAAGATTTATATCGTACGTAATCCATGCCCTCAAAGCTAGGTAATCTTGAATTTGACCAACAATTTGAATACAACCCTTCCACATTTGAATTCATGATGATTATGTGACACAAGATGCATCCATGAAGAAAGTAACATCTTCAAGTTCTATTATTCATTCTGTTTTTACTAAATTAAAGAAAAAGAATAAGACATTTAAGGGATTAAAGAAAGAACTTTAGAAGCATGTTGTTATGGATAGACATGTTAAGGCAGAAAATGACCGATTAAAGGCACACAATTTTAAGCTTCCGTGTGAGAACAAGAAATTACACAGTATGGCCAAGAAATGGTGTAAGAAAGCAAAGAAACATATTGTTTATAACAAAATTTTGAAGAGGAGTCTCAGAGATGGGAGAGACAAAGCAATAGAGGTTTGAATATTATGGTTATTGCTGCAGGGCTTTGTTGAGCATTGCATATAGTCATCTTTTTTGTCCAAGTTTTGAGGCATTATCAAAATATTTCTTTGTATGAGGACATTTAAACCAACCGGTGTGGGGGAGATGTTGGCTTGCTGTTTTGGCGTACTTTGCATCACTAGTTGGCATCCTTTTTTATCAATCTTCCCTATTCCTACACCCTATTTACCCATATTTATTCAACTAATGTGCCTAACAATCTTACATAGGTAAAATGTTTTTTATTTCTACAATTCCCTTCGTTTTTAATGATTTGGAAAGGATTTGGATTAATCTTGTTGATGGTAGATACTTCTAGTTCAATTCTTTCCAAGCTTGAAGAGTTCCAACCACCATAGTTCACTTCCTACTACTCCAATTCAATTATAATTTCCATCATCATTGATTATCATACTTCGGCTTGCCCAAATGGGAATCAACCACATGGGATTTTTAGATAGAAGGCTCGAGATGGTGATGTATTCACTAGTTTGAACCTAGGTCCCTCGAGATCAACATAATTCTTCGGTCAACATTTTCAATCAAACCAATGCCAAAATATCAGAGGAAATTTTGCGGTGTCAATTGTGAGCAAAAAAAGAGGAATATAAAAAATCGGGGACATGGGTTTTGTAGATGATTTTCTAAAAACCTGAAAGATTTGGGCAATATGGATGATTCTCTAAATTGGATTTTCCTAAATATGTTGTTGTAGCCAGTTTGGGAATCCGTGAGACTTGGATCTATATGATCTTGATTGTAATGTATAAATATGGGTTATCAGACCTTCATAGGGACAAATATCTTCTGGTATCATATTGTTGTGAAATTGTATTGCTGTTTGAATTTAATACATAAAATTATGGTTATTGTGCACATACGTGAGTTATATCTTTTGAGTTTACATAGTTTAGTTTCATACATTCTTTTCTAAGTAACATTCCTCGAGCCAAGAGCCCCCCCTGAGGAGGAGTTTGCTTCTCAATTACTTTACTACTGGTATTGTTTGTTTATTCAATTATGTGATTTACGTTTTTGGTCAGTTCCTTTATGCAAATTCATTCATTTTTGTTTACACAAGGAAACTAGCGCAACATACTTTATTGAATAATTGTTATCTCATCTGTAGGAACTCTCATTGACTTATATGATTGAAATACTATCATTAAAAATCCAATAAATGATCCTAAGTGTTTAGAATTATCCTTGTGTATTTATTAATCTTTTTCTGCATCATTAGCAAATAACTGTTCTTTTTGTAGCTGCACATATCTATGTTTTTGCAGCCAAAACAATTTTCCTTATGCATTTGTACATAGTTAGATAGAATAGAGGCTAATACCTGCATATATTTTACATGCACTTCATCATTTTACGATACCCATTTTGATGATTTAATGTAGCAGATTTCACCTAATTGAATGCACTGACAACCCTTGTTCAACTAGTTAATGATGGTTGGGACAAAACCTCTGTAAATCCTCGCTTTAATATTTCTCAATGGCCTGATAATCCTCTTCGTCCTCCCCCTCATCTGCATTTGGTACCACATATTGCATCAACTACCTCCATGGCCCATTCACCTCCTAGAAATTACAAAGTGCTTCCTAATGAACCTAGATCGAAAAGGGAATTAATCCTGCTACCTCTCTTAGCTCAGAAACATCTCAATCCTCCTCTATACATTCCAAACAACAATCAACAAAAGCTGTCAATTACAAAAGAGAGATCGTGTTCAGTGACATGCACCCAAAAATAGTAAAGCTAGATGAGAAAAGTCTTATTATTAAGACCTTCTCAATCTTAGGTCATATGTGTTAGAAGGAAGAAAGGAAAGAGAGGAGTTTTTCAAAAATAAATACCCTCACTTATTTTAATTTTTGTTATGACATTATTATTTAGACACTTGATGCATTTGGGACAAACAACAAGCATATTATATTATTTTGAAAACTTCAAATATAATATCATTTTGATATTTTGGGAGATACAAGTGTTTGCCGATTTGATATATTTTGGATGAATGCATTATTTGATGTATTTCATGATGATGATATATTTATATTATTTAATCATATTTTGAGTTACAAGGGGAATTTTGGAAATAAAGGAGCAAATACTTACTAGGACCCTACCTATTATTTAAATATTTATTACCCTTATAATAAATAAATTTGTCTTCTCCTAAATAAAGTTAATCAACTTTTTAAACTAAAAGTAGTTGAACTATCCAATTACTTTATGAAGATATTAAAAAAGGAGAGAAACACAGAGAATGTATGAGAAAGTAGAGAAGTAAAAATTATGATAAGGCTTTCTCTAGGCTCAAGTGATATTATTATCTGTTCATTCCATACTAAGTTTTCATTATAGTTAAGTTATCTTTTTTATATCAAGGTTATTCTAAAGGTGGCAAAGAAAGGACTAGGAAGCATTGACTGGTGATATGCTCCAAGGTCATTCATTTTTCTTGAATGTCTTCTTAACTTTAGTTAGAAGTTATAAAGTCATTTCAAAGCTAATTAATGCTAGTTTTGCAGAGTTCAAAACAATTATGCACATGTAGCTTGGACTGATCCAACTTGATTTTCTGTTCTGATCTTCATTTTTTTACACTAGTTGTCTATGTATGAGTCAAATAACATCTTGGACTTCTAAGAATAATACCGGTACAAGCCCTCATAGGGGTTTGAAGAGATATACTCAATTGTAACCCAAATTGATATAAATGAAATTACTTGTGGTTTCTTCTCACTTATGGGACTTTTTGTATTCTGATTTTTAGATTTATACTTTTTACATTTGCTTATCTATATGTTTTCAAAAATTCATTTTACAAGTACACACTTTTACTTTATTTCAACTTATTTTGGATAAAAGAAACAAAAATTTCATATTTATAAAATAGCATCAGATCCAATAATCACATTTCTTGAGGTTTGATCGAGATTTTTGGCAGGATATAAACCTAGGGTTATAATCACGTCTATCTCACTTAGCCTGTGGATATTTGAAAATGTTTGAGTAAATATTTTTCCATTCCTTGCACCAACAGGTACCGATCTAAGATCTTCATACACAATACTTTTGACTTCACTTGCATGCTTCATACTTCATGCATTTGACAACATCATCATACCCTTAAATTTCATGCTCCAATGCCTCTCCTTGCTTCATACCCTAGACACAACTTCAAACCCTAGTCATATTTATCTTTCATACGCTAGAAAACCTCATAACATCATTCCTAGAATATAATTCCAGATTGCAGCATCCCAACCTTAAAACAACACACTTTGCAACATCATAGACCCGAGTCCTTCATAGCACACCTTAAAACTCCAAGAAAAATCCTCTTATGCACCTTTAGACCCCAATAATATTCCTCTTGCACACCTCATATCTCTTCTGCACACTTATACTTGCTCTTCTCACTTGGATACTCTTTAAATGTGCACATCTATCCTGTATTTATAGTGTTTTTGTGTTTACTTATGAGTTTGACTTGTAAAACTAGCTGGGCTGACCTGTACTTCTTGGATGGGATGATTTGATAGAATATTTCATATCTTCTCGTTCCTATGGAGTTAGAAGGAGTTCCATATACTATTGGAAATGTATCTAAATAAAATTTTCAACCATATATCATATTCTTCCATTTGATCTAGGTATTCAAAGTAAAGATTCCTTCAAAGATATGGCATCCAAACTGAGCATCAAAAAACCAAAAACAATATTTCCAACAATATCCATCTTGCAATATTTATCTTGGACATGTGAACTCTCCCCATTTCTTTTACAACAATGAAAACAATATTTCCAACAATAATGACAAATACTCCAATACAAAAAGTATCCAAATAGTCTCCCAAGGGAGTTCCAACAGAGTGAATTGTCAATTGAATTGGGAGGAGTGACTCATTGGTAAAGTGGTTGTTTATCACTCTCGTCCTAGAATAGTAATTCCTTTCACTATCCCTAGCATTCTTGGTGCATTAAGAAGGTAACCCAATGCATCAATAACTAACACATTAAGATGGGGAGTTAATGGGCACCTCTTCCTAAAGGAATGATGAAGAACATTTTTTCCCTAGAGGGCTCCATTCACTAACAAAAAGGCCTAGGTATTAGAAAATAATTCCT
>SNQJ01S0258585.1:0-12378 GCA_010110895.2 Picea sitchensis | reverse complement strand
CTCCTGAAGCTTAAGGCAAAGCTAAAGGGTGGGGACAATAATAGGCTTGGAAATTTTGGCAGAGTTTCTTTGCTATATTGTTTCCTCCTTTGATTAGTACCCCTACCCCTCCTTTTATAGGCTAGGAAGAGCTAGGGTTTTAGTCGAACTCTCGGCCATGCATGGCGGAGAGTTTCAGTTAACTAACAAAAAGCCTCATGTCTCGGCGGAAACTTCCCTGATTTTTTGCATTGTTAGGTACTCGTGGGCTGTTTTGGGCTAGCCCGCGGATACCCGCGTGCAGTAAGAGGACAGCAAGCGGTTGCCCACGCCCAGTGAGAAGTTAGGGCGCGGGTTGTTTGTTTTAAGTGGTTTTTTGAGGAAATATTCAGCATGGCTTTGGCTAGGAAGAGGCATGAGTTGGCCTTATGCCAGGTAAACCTGTATGGTGCATTTTAGGGTTATAACAGACCCTTACCTCTTCTTTTATAGGCTAGAAGGAGCTAGGTATTTGTTCGAATGACCAGCCATGCATGGCCGAAAGGTTTACTTAACTTACCCAAAGTTGTTTGTTCCATCAACAACTTTCCTTTTTTCATGCTTTTTTAGGTACACGCAGGTTGTAGTAAGTCAGCTAGAGTGTACACGCAGGCTGTTGTGGAGCAGGGTGTGTGGACCTTTAAAAAGGGTGTTTTTAATAATAGTTGTTCAGTACTGGATTAGCAAAGAAGGCATATGAGATGGCCTGATGTCAGGTAAGCATGTTTAGTACAAATTAGCATTATAATAGATTCCCCCTAATGTGTGAGGTCAGAAGATAATCTGATGGATGAAATACATTATCAATCTTTATCAACGTACCAAATGAGTGAGCCCAGGGACTAGAATTTGGGAGGTGCCATCTACAAAAAAATAAAAATTGTCTCACCGAGGCGGGCATACCCATGCTCGAGATGAAATAAATCATAGCTACCAATCAAATACATTGTAGATCCATGTCATATAACTATATAAAGTGTAGTTGTGAGCAATACATAGTGGATCTACATCTCAAAATAAAAAATATATACATGTATAGTATCCATCTTCTAGAAGCTAATAAGGCCTGATGGCTGGAGATGAGGTCTTCAGATCTCGAGCAACAACTTCAAAATCTTCAAAAATCGGGTAGGAGTGTAATATGAATGTTCGACTTCACTACCTAGATATCTTTGATGGCTCGTCAGTCATGGACTAGAGAATCTTGATAATCAGATTGAAGGCTTCATTAAATTTGAACAAAGACTTGAATGAACTATCGAGATGGTTGGGCATGAGGGCAAGAGACAAACTATAGAGGGGCCGACTTAGGCTTGGTAAAAACTTCCCTTGGACAATAGAACAACAAATGATGAGACTCAGGCTGCATGGCATTGACATAAGTTCATGATGCAGGAGGCAGCGCAAACTCTCCATATGTTTGGAAGAATAACCAAACAGAGGAGGACACAACTCTATGTAGTGAGAAAAACTTCCTAAGGTCATATTAAATCCCATAGCTTGAAGAACAAATGAAAGGATGTGCTTTGTCCAAGGGAGACTCATTGTGTTGCCAATAAAAAGAAAAAAATTTCCCTTCCTCTTTTTGGGGTATATTTGTTTTTTTTGTTTTTTGTGTTTTTCAATAATTTTGGAAAGATTGAAAAAGAATAAAAGAATGCTATGTTAAAAAGGATAAAAGAATGCTATGTTAAAAAGGAGGAATTAGTGTCATAAACATACTATTTCTAGGAACAAGCACAAGACTAATGTTTAGAGCAAGGACATTCGGAAAAATTCTTTCAAGGGCCAAAGGTATCAAGACGCAAAGGCAAAGTGCTATAGGGCTTGCATATAAAGCATGCTTCAGATGGTTCAGTTGAGAGTAACATGGAGCTGACATTAGGCCAAAGACATGGGTATGAAAATGTGATTAATAAAACACACAATGGCAACGTCCTTCGATGTAATTTTAACGATCCCAGAGAAGGTAAGGTAGACAATTTTTCATATTTAAAGAGTCTAAAAAAATGTAAAAGGAGACTCTGCTGGGGTACCTTTTTTGAAGATAGTCTAGTCGGCTCAAAAAAGGGGTAAACTAGCACTGACCAGATGTCTGTTCAAAACCATTTTAACGAGTGTGATAGAGACAATATCACTCAATGATTTTTTCATTTTTAAGGAGTATGAAAAAATCTTAACTGTGGACTCCGTCAGAAATGTTCTTCTGGACCATTTTAACGAGTGAGAAAGAATAAGGTCACTTGGCGATCTTTTCAATTTTAGGGAGTCTAAAAAGAGCTTAAATATGGACTTCGTTAAGGTTGTTCTTCTTGGACATTTTAACGAGTGTGAAGAAACAAGGTTACTTGACAATCTTTTCAATTTTAGGGAGTCTGAAAGGAGCTTAACTATGGACTCTGTTGGGGTTCCTTTTTCATAAATTTAGTCCCTTAGGCCTAAAAAAGGGTTAAAATTATACTTGAGAATACTCTTGTAGAGAACCAAGGCCCCTAAAGTATACCTGTGTTCATACAGTTGACCATCCAGACTGAAAAAGGGGTAAACTACCATTGGACATCTGTGACTTCAAATTTTAGTTTAGCGAGCTCGAAGGTCAACAAGATTGCTCAACAATATTTTCATGTTTAGAGGGTCTGGAAAGGGATTAAATGAAGACCGGTTGGGGGATACGACTCAAGTATGAAATTGGATCAGGTAGAGCCCATTGTTAGGCTCAGACCAAGAGTCTCTTCGATAATCAACTTGGAAAGTCTTCCAAAAGGGAAGAAAACACAAACCACGATGTAAGTCCTCCCGTGGTATGGAAACCGTAGTCATGGCTTCAAGGATAGCCTCATCTGAAGGCAATTCAAAATCTGAGAAATCACGCAAACGAGGGTCAATAGTCCCAAAGGGTGAAGTAAACTGTCCATACTCCATATGATGATGGAGTTTCTGTCTAGGACTAGCAGAGTCTATTAGCGAAGAATCAAGAGCGCAAGGACTTGAGGATCTACAAACAAGGAGATCAGACTCAAAAGGATACTCAAGCCCACATGGACCAAGAGAGGGAAGCAAGGGTTACCATGCCCCCATTGGATAAACCAATGTATCAATTTTTGAGACCAAGTCTCAAGAGGGAAAACATGATTTCATAGGTTCCCGCTCAGAAGCAATTGAACATCAAGGATAAGATGCCACATAATTAACCCATGGTGGGGTAGAGTCTACACGAACACTAGGAACATATAAAGGGGTAGTCTGAAATAATGTCAAATTAGGATGGTAATTATCAGATGTCATCTGGTCGATAGTGACAATGCTTCCATTGTGAGGGAAATGCATCACCCGGAAGAGCGTAGACACCACAACATTCATAGCATATACATAATCACGCCCGAGAAGCATATTGAAATATAATGGGACTTGCACCTCTATAACATCAACAAGGACAGTCTTCCCACCTAAAGATATAAGAAACTAAGGAAGAACCCCCAAATATTCACTAGGACATCTGTCAAAAGCCAATAGATCATGTGAAGAAGACATAAGCTCAGGAGATCCCAAGACTTTCCAAACGGAGGAGGATAAAATACTTGTGGAAGCTCCTTCATCCACAATACATCAATAAATATTTGTTGAATTAACTTCAACCCTTATTTGAAAAAGTGCATAAGAAAGAAGACGAGGCTCAAAAAGATCATTCCAATCAAAGGAAACAATCCTAAGGCTTGGAGGGGGTGTACTCGGAACGAGCGGAATGCCCCCTTATTATGAAAGTATTGAACTGGAAACACTAAAAACATAGTCGGTAGACACTTCACTCCCCAAGAGAGGAGTGGGATCAGCTAAAGAATGGATCGGTGTGACCACTTTCTCAACCAATGGTTGCATAGGCTGAGAGAATACATGGTCTAAAGGCACCTCACCCCTCAAAAGAGGAGTGGTATCAGCAGATGACTGCATCGGCATGAATTCTTTCTCAACCAATGGCTAAATAGGCTGAGAGACTACAAGGTTTAAAGGAACCTCACCCCCCAAAAGAAGAGTGATATCAACCAATGACTGCATCAACATGACCACTTTCTCAACCAATGGTTGAATAGGCTGAGAGACTACAAGGTCTAAAGGCACCTCACCCCCCAAAAGAGGAGTGGGATCAATTGATGACTACATTAGCGTGACCACTTTCTCAACCAATGGCTAAAAAGGATGAGAGGCTACAAGGTTTAAAGGCACCTCACCCCTCAAAAGATGAGTGGGATCATTCGATGACTACAATAGCATGACCACTTTGGTATACTCGACACTCTCCAAGAGAAGAGTGGGATTAGACAAAGATTGCAATGGCATGACCACTTTGGTAGACTCAAAACTCTCCAAGAAAAGAGTGGGATCAGCTGAAGATTGGGACGACGTGAGCACTTTCTCAACCAATGACTACATAGGCTATGAGACTACATGGTCTAAAGGCACCTCACCTCTCAAAATAGGAGTGGGATCAGTCGATGACTGCGTTGGTGTGACTACTTTCTCAACCAATGACTTCATAGGTTGAGAGACTACAAGGTCAAAAAGCACCTCACCCCTCAAAAGAGGAGAGGGATCAGCCAATGACTGCATCGACATGATCACTTTCTCAACCAATGGTTGAATAGGCTGAGAGAAAACCTCAGAAGACTCAGAGTCAGAAGAGCTTGTAGATAGGGACCACAATCTTTGTACCTCTAGAATTCTAGGGAAAAAATGAGTAAGGTGATCTCCCTTGCAAAGATTACAAGGGAACTTAGTCTTACATCCTATCCGTATAGGTTTCTCAATAGAATCGATGCCCCCAGCATTACTAACAGTGTTTGGTTGCACATCTCCAACATGACCTGCAGAGGGTGGGTGATTTCCCCTAGCATAACTTGCAAAGGCTAGGTGTTGGTCTTCAACGTGACTTTTAGAGGTTGTCAACCTATATCCAACATGACTCACAAAGGTTGGTGATTTCTTCTTCCTATTCTTCCTCTTTCTATTTTGTTTAGACTTCTGGTTACTAGTAACTGTACTTTCACCAGAGGCAGGAGAAGGAGGAGGAGAAGACTTTGCTGAAAAAGGAACACCAACATTATGCCCATGACATAAGTGCTTAGCTGTGAATTATCAAGAGAGTTTAGGACATTTGGAATGGTACCCAACCAAACCAATAATCCCACATTCAGCCCAGGGATGTACAAAGTGGCCATCAAAGGGACACCAATGTTTCTGAAGAAAGGAAAAGCACAAGAATCCCCTTGCGAAGGGGTTCCTTGGTTGGTATCGTCAGGAACTTTAGCCATGAAGATCTAATGCATTGGTTCTCCCCTTGTGGTATCATTCAAATCTGTAAAAGTCTCACACACTGACTCTGAAGAACTAGTGTTATAAAAAAAATGCCTATAAAGAGGCGGCTCCATGTTTCTAAGTGGAAGATTGAAAAGTCCTCTCAACCGGCAGAGTGGGTGGTCTACCACCCTAGGTTAGAGACCCAAAGCCACAACTGAATAACTCACTATAGAAAACTAGGGAGCACAGAGCACACACTAAAATTTCCTAAAGGCAAATCAAGCAAATGACTAACTAGTTGGAAGAACAGTTACACCAACCAACACTAGAGAAACTTACCAGTGCAAGTGTAGCTAGAATACGGAAGCACCCTCCAAGTATACTCTGAAAAGTGTGGCCCGATGTCTACCCTAGGTACTACAGTATACCCCCATTATCACATATGTAAGTCCCTAAAATAGAGGCAACTAAGTTTCCAGCTCGTGAACAATCACCAAGCAGGTACAGTCGACAGTCAGGTGGACCGCAATGAGCAGGGTATCAAGCCCGAAACCTATCAAGGGTATCGAAAGCAAGTGTTTTGGAAGATGAATGAGGACCTTGGATGGATTAGATACCCATGAAGCTCCATGGAAAATGCGATCAACGAAATCCCAAGACAAGTCCTCTATATGTGTTCCCCACTACGCTTGGTTTGACTTCGGAGGGGTTATCTCCTCTACCTTTCTGCACACAACCTCGTGTTTATCCCCTGTGTTAGAGGGGGGGCCTAGATAATTTCCACATTACTGGAATTATACACTCCTTATCACAGACTCATATGTTTGTTTTAATTTCCTTGAAGAATTTCCTCTCCAACCTAATTCAAGGCCCTAACCCTAAACTAGTTGATGGACCCTACAAATATAAAAGTCTAGTTATTTTTAATTAGTGTTCTTTTTAAAGCTTGATGTACTCAAAAGGTGTGGTAGTGAAACTGATGTTGTTAAGATTCTTGTAGTAAAAAGAAATGATAAGAACACTATCAAAGAAGGATTATCTTTCCTATTTTTTTCTTTTTGAAATGATTTTAAGATGAGAAGAAAACACAACGCTATGCTAATTTCTTTTTCTTTTTCAAATAACAATGCAAGGAAAATGCCAAGAAAGAAAGAGAACTAACAAGCTATTTTTTTTTTTTTTCTTCCAATCAAATAAGAAGTAACAAAATATTCTAAAATAAACTGATGAATGCACGATTCATGGCCATGAGGGGGGATTTTGTTTTAAAATGCAACTCATTTTTCTCAAAATTTCAAGCTAAAAATTAGTTAAAAAAGATAAAAACAAAAGAAATATTTTAATGAAAAAGCAAGCTATGCCATAATCAGACCTAAGTTTCCGACTGCTATGACAAATACCAAGATTATATCAAGGCAATCCCTGAGAGGTATAACTCTTGATAAGGAAGAGGATGACTACCTCTCCTTAAACAAAAATTTTCTCAATAGGAACGTTGTTGATAGTTCAACAGCTAGCATGTGCACATGAGTCGTGTAACATTAGAGCATGTGTACATGCATGCAAGCCTTATACAAGCCACATGTACCTCTACAATTCTTCAAAAATGAAAAAAAAAAAGCAATCAAACGTTGACAGAGACTACTGGTATTGAGAACCAGAGTCCCTTGAAGACTTAGAAACTTTACTTTGACAGAAAAGAAAAACAATTCAAGGAAAATTTCATAGAACAAAACCAATATGATGTGATACCTAAGCTACAAAATACAAAAATAAAGACCAAAATGAGATCCAGAAAACCCCTGAGAAGGATCACTTCTGACAGGAGAGAGGATGACTACCTCTCTAAAAGAAAAATTATGAACTCAGACACGTGACTGACACTTCATCAGCTAGCGTGTGTACATAGGCTGTGTGAAGGTAGGGTGTAGGTACATGCATGCATGCCTTATACAGGTTGTTTGTACCTCTGTGAATTTCGTAAAATAAAAAGCATTCAAGCAAAGAAAGTAGGGAATACTGGTATGGAAGACTAGAATCTCTGCTAGCTCAGACTCTTGTAGAAACTCAGAAAAAGGATGATGAAACCAATTTAAAACTACCAAAAAAGTATCACCAGAAAACCTGAGAGATCCCCAGTACGTTCACCAATTCTGTTGTGAGTGGTAAATCCCCCTATGGAATATCACTTAGGTTTTTATCATGCATGCAGAAAAGACCTAAAGATTCCTACTTTTTACCGTCATCCCAGACCTAATCCCCATTATTCTTAAGAAAATACATAGTTAAGAAGATCAAGTGAACATACCTTATTTCTGGCGTTTGATATCAATCCCTCTTCACACTTGGTCACTCTTTGACTACAACTCTCCTCCCAAGGCTGACCTACATTGACAAAATACAAACAAAGAACTCGACATGCATTTGATCTACAGATTAATGGGTTAGAGATTTAATCAATATGTACGCAATAAACAATGAAAACCTCATATGGTGGGATGGGAAAAGTACTTCTTTATTATTAATTTCACTAAAGAAAATTACAATGATGAAGCCAACCACTGCTCCATGAACCTGGTCCTGGGATCCTCTTTTACTGTGTAACAACTATTAACACACTTGCTTCTCTTCTTCGTTGAAATCACAAAATGGTTGCAGAATCTTCCGCAAAGGGAATGTGAATTCGGGTAGAGTTTCTTTACTATGTTTTCCTCCTTTTAAATGGGACCCTTACCCCTTMTTTTATAGTMTAGAAGGATATAGGTATTTGGTTGAATGACCGRCCATGCATGGCTGAAAGGTTTAGTTAACTTACCCAAATATGTGTGTTCCRACAACAACTTTCCTTTTTCCGTGCTTTTGTAGGTACACRCARGTTGTAGTGGAGCAGGGCRCATGGGCCTTTAAAAAGGRTGTTGTTAAGAAGATTTKTTCAGTACTTGCTTGGMAAAGAAGGCATATGAGATGGCTTGATGTCAGRTAAGCATGTCTGGTGMAAATTAGGGTTATAACAATATTCCAACCAAATCTCCATGATCTTCTCCTTGGAATGGGCTTGAATTATCTCCTCTAATATTGAAATGGTGGAGGAAGTATTTGAGAAKCCCTTTTGAWTTAATCCTTCACATATTCCTACACATTACAAATMTCACAYATTTTTGAGATATATATGAAAGCATGTCAATTTTCTAGCATTTAATCAAAAATTCCCTTTTACTACTAAAATGAATAAAGTGGAAAATAATAAGGTGAAACCTAAGTATATTTATGAAATGATGTCGTGAAAGGTTAATGGGGCGATGAAATGTGAATAATGATGAAGGGAAAGGTGGATTATAATAGGACATTTCTGAGCCCCAACATACCCCCCAACTTTACTTGTTGCATGTCCTCATGCAACCATGCATGGATATTCTCAAGAAATTTTGGCATCTGAATGTTGGCTTTGAGTGATGATAATAAATGTTTCCAGGGTGGGATTTACATGAGTAACAACTGACATTTTCTTATGGTTGGTTCTTGTGTGACAAACATGAATATAAATAAAGTTGGTTCTTGTGTTAACAACATTAATTTCGTTATTTGTTCTCTTGCTGTTATGATAATAATTTGCCCATATTCTTATTGGAAAATATATGCTATCAATGTGCACAAGGAAAACATCACTGAGTATAAGAAATCCCTTTTTTTCATATGTGTAAATCATGCTAGTATGTATAAAAATGCTTATGAATCAAAGTGCAATAGAGTATCATTGGAAAAAAAATGTTCATAATGGTAAATGAGATGAAAAAATGGAATGATGATAGTGGAAAAGTGGAGTGATGATAGTGAATAAAGTCCCCTACCCCCCAACTTAACTTATTCCTTGTCCTCATAAAACGTGGCATAAGTCATAGAAGTGAAAAGGAAAGAGAACTAGGTGAGGGAATTTTCCAAATTATTCATTGCTAGCAATTGAGGAATTACATGATTAAAGTTTAGAAAATAACATACCTCCACTTACCCAAAATGTTGACGAACTATGCAATAGTAATATGGCTGATGTGGCTGTTGGAGCATGGAAGATGTTGTTGTTGTAGGATCATGTGAAAAGTGACTAATGTTGTAGCTACGAATGTTGTCTGTTGTATCAGAGAATGTGGAGTGGAGGAATATAAACTGCTGCTGAATGAATCATGGAAAAGAGAAAGTATGAAAGTGGAACTATGGTACTCTCGTATGGTTGAAGTCATGTTGCTATAATTGTTGATAGAGTCATGAAAAGTGTATAGTCTTCACCCACTGCTAAACATGATAGTACAATTATAAGCATGCGACTGAATGTGTCGATGTCGAGCATGAAAAGAAGTCATTGGATTACCAACCAATGATGAATGTCGTTAACCAATGCGAGGCAACTCATCATTGATGTCAATGAGTGCCAAGGTACCCGATTACATCTTGTGAAGTGAGAAGGAATGAGATGATTTCGAGCCACTTGCAAGATCTGACGATCAAGGGACATTTATGTATTCCCATGATTGTCAGAGAGAGAACTTTCCATTAAGGCATGCAAGCCTCTAGGTACTCAAAATGGACTCTAGTCTATATCCGAGATAAGGTATTGACTTTGATGGGGAAAGAATTGTTGAAAGGTGGGCCTTAAGGAATCCCACATCAGTCAACGTGAGTTCTGATAAAAAGAGTGGTAGGGCTATAAATGAAAATGGCTCAATAGTAGTAGTGTGTATGGAAAGGCAATCTAGTCATGGAAAGGGAGCTAGATAGTTTTATTGACAAGGAAAACTGAACTGAAAAAAGTTAAAGAGATGTATGTGACTCAGAAAGATAGGCGTGTGTGAAGTCATGAAGTATAATTCAATGGAAGATGGGCTTCAACACAGGGATGAACAATATGCTTTGAAGGAGAAATGGAGGAATACATTCATGACACAAATGGGTTTATGAAAAGGTTTATGTGTAACAACAAACATCAGGATGTTTATGATGAGTAATAACTCCTTCAAGAAGTCAAGGAAGCATGTCTTGTTTCAAAAGTTCTTGTGATTTTTGAAAATCACTTCATTAACAAGATGCGATCGACTGGGCTCCTAAAAAAAAATTAGTACAAATCATGTATGAAAACTTGTGAGATGTTCGAAAATATAAAAAGAAGAAAGAAGGACAAATGCAGTATAGGATTGTTCGATGGATACAGAGGCTAGGTTCATTTTCGAGAATATCATTACCCACTTCGAATGTCCAAGGAGCCTAACAAGCGGTCAGGGAGCTCACTTCATTAGCAACACTATAACAACACTTAATATTAAATTTTTGATTCAGCATCACAAGAGCAGTCCATATCACCGACAGGCCAACGGAATAGTTGAAGCCTTCAACAAAATCCTGGAAAATTGACTAACAAAGGTTTGTTGTGAAAACCGAGAGGACTAGGATGAGAGATTTCCAATGGTATTATGGGCATACGGGACAACTACAAAGAAACTTCACAAATATACACCATTCCAGTTGGTTTACGGAAAAGAGGTGGTGGTTCCCATAGAATTCATCACACCAAGTCTATACATTTCAAAAGCCATAGGTATGACAGACGAAGAATCAGTGGCACAGAGACTTGTGGAGTTACAAGAACGTGAAGAAACTATATTTCTAGTTGATTTCCATCAGTCGGTTGAAAAGGAAATACAAAAAGTTTGGCATGACCAACAAATCAAGACCAATGTATTTTCACAAGGAAACAAGATGCTACTCTATGACGGCCGATACCAGATGCACCATGGAAAGCTATGCATGCACAGGTTGGGACCCTTCATAGTGGCATAAATCCGACCATCAGGAGTAGTCCAACTTGAACAATTGGATGGTATGATACGACCAGGATGGGTGAATGACACTCACCTGAAGCCCTACCTATCTTGAAACTGAGAAGAATGGGAGTTGCTCCAATTCGACAAAGCTTGTACACTAGTTAGATTTGAGTTTTGATTTCTTTATGAAATTTTGTAAAATTAGTTAATAATGTCCATACGTGCAATGTTGCTCCACAATACATAGTTTACCTATTTTGTTTAAGTGTTGGTTGATACAGAATTAATGACTCAGCAGTACAGAACCTGAAGCATGGGAAATTCCAATAATATCTATCATAAAGGATGACAGGGACAACCCTTGTGGTCAGAGGCGCCCTGAATCCAAACCTAATCAGAGATAAAGGCCATGCACACCCAGTCTAGTCACAAACTTTATTACCAGTCCGACACCCCAAATGTCAACCGTTAAGACATAAAGCCACATTATACCAAGATGCCATCGAACTTCATGCCGATACATCCACCTGTCAAGTAGAAAGGTCTCAATTTGTCCACATCCCTATTCTACTCAAACACGTAAATACTCAGATCACCCAATCCAATTTCCCTTGATTAAACCGTCATGTCAGACAACTCACACCCTATTGCATCCATAAATTCATCATTAGGAGAAGTTATTGTTAAACTTACCCATTAAAGACATACAACAGACTCTCATAACTCAGTCGAGAATGTATTGTTTCTAAAAACCGAGCATAGTCATTTCCACACATAGTACTGTGAACCAATAAATACCTTTAAAAAAGCTGGAGACAAAGCCTAGATTTTATCTACCACATACATGTGAATGCTGTGAGCTACAAGAAGCTGAAGAATCATGACAAAAGAAGCATTACCAGATGAGATCTATGACTCCCAGGTCGAGATCATAGGAGACCTAAAAGGGAAGATAGTGTTAGAAAAGCAGGGCCATGGAGAAATAAAATAAAACAAATGCAGAAAAAAAACACAGAAGACACAGAATAAAAGAGAGACACAGATTTACGTGGTTCACCATGTGTGGTCTACGTCCACCAGAGAAATTTCCAAGTCCTTCCTTTATTATTATCCAACAAATGAAGGGATACAACCTACAGAAAAACTTGCTATAACTTCCTCTTCTTTCTCTCATAGTCTCCTCTCTCAGAATACAATATTCACCACCATCCATAGCCGCGATACATTTCCCTCATAAAAGAGGGTTTCCTTCTAGGGA
>SNQJ01S0258584.1:0-12493 GCA_010110895.2 Picea sitchensis | reverse complement strand
AATTTGATTTCAAAGTGATAGTCAAACTAGGGAAGTTGAACGCTGGACATGATCACTTGTCAAGGGTAACTAATGGAGAAGAACCTCCTAACTTGGAATAAAACTTACCTGATGCACAATTATTTTCAGTACAGGTAGCTGATGAATAATTCACGTATATTATTGAATACTTAAGTACATGGGTTTCACCATAGTACTTTAGTACTGTGTAGAAGAAAAATATGGTAGTCATAGATGCAAACTATCAACTCATTGTAAGACATTTATATAAGATGGTCGTAAATAGAATTTTGAGAAGGTGTGTATTGGAACATGAGAAACCCATAATTTTAGTAGAATCTCATGAAAGTATAGTTGGAGGACACTATGTAGGAAAAGATACCGTGCAGAAGATATTGCGTGCGGGATTATGGTGGCCAACAGTCCATAAAATTTCCAAGGATTATTGCTATAAATGTGATGTTTTTCAGAGGGCTGGAAAACCCAACAGAAGGGATGAGGTTCCCCTAAGACCACAAGTGAGTCTGTAGGTATTTGACAAATGTGAAATAGAATTTATTGGACCTATTAATCCACCAAAAAAAATGGCAGGAGTGTCTGAATACGTAACGAGATGGGCAGAAGTAGCACCATTCAAATACAGTAGTGCAGAGACAACAACACACTTCTTATTTGAGCGAGTGATGTCCAGAGATTTTTATGAGTGAAAAAGGAACTCATTTTATTAATAATATCATCAGGGCTATGACTGAGGAGTTTGAAGTCTATCACCAAAAGAGTACACCATATCATCCTCGAGAAAATGGATCAGTAGAAGCTTTCAATAAGATTTTGGAAAATGCTTTGATTAAGATTTGCAATGTTAACATGGATGATTGGGACTTGAAAATACCAGCAGTATTGTGGGAATATAGGACCACATGCAAGAATTTGATAGGAAATACACCATTCATATTGGTGTATGGGTAGGAAGAAGTGGTGCCATTAGAATTTATGGTACCCAGTCTGCACGTAGCAACAATTACCAACATTACAGAAAGAGGTGTAGTACAAGAGAGGTTAAGTCAACTAATGGAAATGGAAGCAGATAGGATTCTAGAAGGATTTCACCAGGAAGTACAGAAAGCAAGAGACAAATCACGACATGAAAGACATACTAAAAATAAGAGTTTTAAGGAGGGAGACCTAGTTCTACTCTATGAAAACAAATTTTTGCAACACCCTGGTAAGTTTAGAATGCATTGGTTAGGGCCATATGAAGTAAAGACTGTCACAGATGGGATATCTGTGCAGTTAAAAGACTCGGGAGGAACATAACTGAAAGGAATGATCAATGATAGTCGAATGAAACTATATAGGGACAATCGACCTAATAACCCTTAAAATTTACAACGTAGTGAGAAAGTCATGTATATAGTGTGCTATAATAGATATTAGGGCAGAAAAATGATAAAAAGAAATAAAAAGGGGAAAAAGAAGAAAAAAAAAAGGAATACAAAAATAGAAAAAGAAGAAAAACACAAAAAGAGGCAGAAGTTGACCGAACCACAAGAAAGTGTGAAAAAAGTCACGCACAACAATCACTGCGACAACATCGGAAGAAAGCACGCAGGAAAAATTACACTTGGATAAAATGCACGCAAAAAGTGAAAAACAGTTATGATCGGGTCTATAAAGGGAAGAAAGCACGTGTTAGTTCAACCCTTAGTGATTTCTTAGCACAGAGAAAGATACAAAGTGCATTCCCTAGATAGAATTGTGCGAATAAGCGAGTGAGTGGGCCCATTGGATAAAATATGACACCACCGAAGTTCGACACTCCAAGCCAGTATGTACGGGTTGCTGAATAGGGATAAAGGTGCAAGGAAAGAATGAGACAGCCCAAGAACCTGGTCGAGCTTGAAGATATCACCACTTCGGACATAGAGTCAATCAGCCCAACACGGGTTGAAGAGGAAACATCGACAACACTGCGAGGGGAAGCAGGGAAGAGTTCTGATACTCGGAATGGTATCCTGAACCTTAATCCTAAAATGATCGCTAAACCTGATTAAACGATGGGTCATCGACAGGTCCACGAAGGAGAGGAGGTGTTGGTCGAGGACATCACCAACCGAATGGACTCTGAGAGGGACGAAGACGATATGGAAACAGTAGAGGTAGGCCCATCTGTTGTTGGGCAGAAAATAAAGGCGCATGACGCCACATATATCACACTTCCATATCTCCTAGACGTAGTGGTCACTGTGGATGATATGATTGGAAAAGTATCAAAACTTAGGTACTCGGACCATGATGTGCACTATGCGACCAAATTCCCAAATTTGGCCGAAGAGACCTACTTAGAAAAAACGGGGGAAATTGGACCCCTAGGTAAACCAATAATGAAGCCCGCATAGTGGATAATAGGGTTGTACAACTCTGGAATAATGAACCTATTGTATATATTGCACTTCGGGCGCGGTAAAAAAATTAGGCTCTGCATCAAATAGCTAGTAGCAAGAGTACACAGTGGAATCCTTTGGATGCATAGGCCAGTACAGATGGATGTGGCATTGATCACCAAGATCACAGGATTACCTACAGTTGGCGCGCAACCAGAGGATTACTTAGATAACAAGGCGTGCGAGAAGGAAATTGTCGAGTTGGTCAAAGTACAGTTTGGCACCAGTAGGGAAAATAGGGGCATTGTTCTCAAGGAAGTTAATGACAATGCGACGAGGTTCTCCATCAAGCTTATGGATTGCAAGCTACCGAGGAAATGAAAAAAAGAAGAATCAAAGTAGGATTTATAGCAGTATCTGTGCAATGCACGAAAGGAGTGATGTTCATTTGGGCACCATACCTACTAAACCAATTTTTGGTGGATTGCATATATGCACAGGATAATGGAATCGAGTTCCATTACTCTTGGATTATCATTCTTATAGCTTTGGAAGGATGGTAGGAGCTAAAATTTTTAGCATTTCTGGATAGGAAAGGAAAAAGTTATGTAGCCCGATATGAGTCCCTCTGGAAGGCCAAGGAAAATAAAAATCAACAATCCAATAACTTAGTATTTTCAATGTTGTTGGAAGAAATACAACAACGCACAACCAATGTGTGGTGCATACCTATGGAGGTAATCCTAGAAACAAAAGGGATAGCTAGTTTCAAGGCATTGAGAAACGACATGTGGATCTAGGTCACAAGGGATCCAAAGAATGCATGGATGGAAATGCAATATTGTGTCACCAAGGAAGAAGTTGATTGGATAATCAGAGACTGGCCTGCGTATTGGAAGTTGTTGGTAACAAAACTAACAACAAGGCTACTCGCGACACAATCCACCAAGCCCAAGGAAAAGGCTGAAGCAGGTTCCTCAGCAAAAACAAACAGCCCAGTCAATAACACTAGAAAGGATACAACATGTTATCAGCCATCAAGAAGCAGTGCAGTGCCTAAAATACCAAGGAGGACAACAAAAGTGACAAGGACAGACAACGAGCAACAGACCAGAAAGGGGGATACATCACATGCTGGTAAAGAAAGGTTCCATGTTACAAAAAGTGGGGTGGAGCCCTCACAACCAACAAGGAATCCAGTGTAGGTAGAGGAAGTGCGCAAAAAGAGGAAGTATGTCATGGAAGACCCAATCATCACCCTAACAGAGGATGATGTTTATTTAGTCACAGACAAGGTCCAAGATAGGGCGTAAGAGGTGTTTTTTATTGCAGAGGCACACAGATAAGAGATCATTTCCAAGCTCATTGAAGTCCATGAAAATCTAAAAAAAGTACGGAGTCAAGCAGGACCACAAGCCACAACGTAGCAACAGGAAAAGACACATCAAACCCCTGCACATAAAGAAGGAGAGGAGACGGTATTGTTGGTAGTACAAGGCAGGGAGACATTCACAGTCACTCACCAAATGATCATAATGGATCATGAGACTCCACATAAAACCATGGGGGAAGTGGATCAATTTTAATTTTTCATGGCGCAGATACCCACCAAGGCACTATATGGACTCCAGGACAACATAATGCAAGAAGTGCAATCCAGAGCCTGCGTGAATGCGACTAACTTGGAGGTGGGTAGGGGAGTCGTCAAAATGTTACAAATCACATGCGACCAACTGAACTCGTAGAAAGAACGTGCAGATAATATATAACATGGATTAACATCGGTATATGATAGCATCCCGGATAACACACAAGCACCAAAGAGGAGTGCAGAGGAGAAAATAAAAAAAAATTCACAAACAATTGATGGATATAAGAAGGAAATCGAGGAGCTCAAAGAAAAGTGTAATCCTATGACTGCTATGGAGGTTCAAGAACAGAGAGAACAACAATCCACACTCTATATAGTGGATATGGTGAAAGAAGTGAGGGAAGTCACAGAGTCGTTTGACGGAACTACGCAGATTTGGACCATTTTAGAGGAAGATGAAAAGGTCCAACGGTGGGATCAACAAGACGATAAAATCTGTGTTTCCATATAGGAGCTAAAGAAAAGGAAGAAAAAAATGAGTATTACGGAGTGCTTAAATTGCACTCATAAAATGAAGACTCTGAAGACAAAGTTAAAGACAACGTAGACAAATAAGTAATAAAGGCAAACCCAATTGGAACCCCTCCAAGAACAAACAGCATAAATGATTGCGCAGTTTGAGGAAGAGAATACAAGTATGGAACAAACATAGTCATAGGGTGAAACATTAATACAGGAGGAGATAACAACGCATACAGTCGAGGCACTAATAGGAAAATCTGCACAGATGAGGGAAAAAGGAAAGGAACTAGAAAACAAGTTCCATAGTTTGGAAAAGGCGGTATAGGGAGCGCACACCACTTGAGTGGCTTGGAATGAGCCACATGTCAATGTTGGTGGCCTGTTGGACATGGGTCTATTTTGAGAAGGAAGCTTATTTTGGGAGAAAAGATCTTTTTTGGGAAAGACCTATTTTTGGAAAGGAAGACCTAATTTTTGAGTGCGTGCAACATGTGGCAAGAAAGAAGCATGCAAAAAAAGAAGGAAAAACAACATGCAGGAGGAAAAGCAATGTGGCTCACATGCAGACAAGCATAAACATGATAGGGTTAGGGTTTTTGACAAATATTGTAATGACTATAAGCCATAAAGTAGTATAATTAAGGACATAGGAGGTCTAGGAGAGGGGGTGTATGTGTGTGAGATAGAGAGTAGAGGAAAAGAGAGTTGATTATTTTGATTATGTGGGTTGTTGATTGTAATAAGTCTTGCAGAAGAGTCGAATAATCTAGTTCTTGAGGGCTGGGTCACAGGATGAGGATCCTGGTGTGATCTAGTTTGCTCCACAGAGGGTTCTTACCCTCATCTTGATTGTATTACTAAAGATGTAATGCACACAACCCAAGATTTTGCAGCAGATTAAATAAAAGAGCAGAGAAGCCAGATCTTTGTGGATGTAGCCCCAGGAGGGGGTGAACCATGGTAAGCCTTGTGTTATGTGTGATTGTTAATGAATGTTTACTTTTTGTTGATCAATATATTATGAATGAATGATTAAACTAGAAATATCAACATGCATTCATAGGTTTAAAGACGAATAAATCGGAGAAGTAATTAGATCACACACAAGGATAATGCACAAGGAAGAAAGAACAAAATCACATATCCCCACTCATTCCTAGACTGCAAACACCTGAGTATTGCAGTCACCCATAAAATCTATCTCGGGTGAGAGTCGTTGTGCACCCTGTGCGCAGCATTGCCTTCTAGTTTACCAGGAGGGCCAATAGTTTTTTAGGGTTTTGTTGGAAACTTGTTGAGATCTAAATCTGGTTCAGCCCAAGAATAAGAGAGAGACAACTAAAACACGTTACATTCAAGTGGCAAGGCATTTTGGTGTGGAGAAGATAGTAGCAGTGCTTTAGAAGTATTTCTACTAGCCAAAGCTTCAACAAGACATCATCTAGTAAATCAATTTTTTCACTACCTATTCCATCGCTAAACCATCCATCAAGAAGAAATGGTTGTATACTCCTCTCCCTACTCCAAACAAGCTATGGAAGTCAGTCTCCATGGATTACATGTCAGGATTTCCCTCCACCAAACATGGTCATGATTATGTCTTTGTGGTTTTCGATCATTTCTCTAAGATGGCCATTTTTTCACCATGTAAAAAGAGTATCACAATCGATGTTAGTGCTAGGCTCTTATTTGAGCATGTTTGGGTTCATTTTGGGATATCACAAACCATTATTTTAGATCAGGATAGTAGGTTCCTCAATACCTTCTAGTACAACCTATGGTCTCTACTGGACACCAAGTTGACCAAATCAACTTCTTTTCACCCCCAGATATATGGAAAAATGGAAGTGGTAAAAAGGATGATTTTGCATATCTTGCACATGCACAACTCCAAGCATCCACATACATGGGATGAAAGCCTTCCATAAGTTCAACATATTTATAATAGATCCCTCCACATCTCTATTGGCTACAACCCTTTTCATGTGTGTTTTTGGTTCAAGCCATTGGCCCCCATTAATGTATCTCTACCCATTCCATCTTCACCGATAGGTTCCTCCCACGCTCAGATTGAGGTAAACTTAACAACCAAATTTTTTGAATTGATCCAACACCTCCAAAAACAGTTTCATGATATCTTGCAGAAGACCAATGCCAAGTATAAGTAGCAACATGACCATCATCAGGCTCCATAGAAGTTTCAAGTTGGTGACAAGGTATGGTTTCATTTGCAGAAAGAGCACCTCACCGGCCCCCATAGGAATATCAAACCACTTTGATATGGGCCTTACACCATCACAAAGGTTGTGGTTGAAATTTTTTTTGAATTGAGTATTCCACCTTTCCTTGGATTTCACCCAATATTTAATGTGGAGAAACTTCAACCATATTTCCCACTTCTACTGGATACCTCATTGGGGGCTGAGAAATTCACCCCCATAGAAATCAATCCCGACTCCCTTGAGAAATATACATTGGATCAGATCATGGAAATCAAGATGAAGGTTATCCGCTAATAGAACATACAAATCTATTAGGTTGTCAAAGTAGGACAGCTTCTTCAATAAGGAAAATGGCTCACCAAGATTTAGATTCAACAAAAGTTTCCATGTCTACTATGGGAAGTTGATGCAATGGGGACCATTTCTTCCTAAGGGAGGAGAACTATTCCAGGTGGATATTAGTGGCCACCCACCTATTCCACTAACTCAACACAGTTCTCCATCTTTGAAGTTTTTTTATGATTATTTAGGATTTTTTGGGTCCTAAACTTTCAAGGTCGTTTTCAGTCCCTAAATGATGTTTTCAAGGAAATTAAGGGGCATGGGTTTTCCTTTGACACACCAAGGCCATGTCACAATATTTAAGTCCTTATTTAGAGATTTCCAACGAGCTATTATTCACCCCAAATGGAGATTGTATGCAAAAGTTATGCCCCCGAGAAGTTGTAGAAACTAACCACCCTGGGGCCCAAAAACAACTTTTGGCACTTTGCCTACTAGGGTTAGGGTTTTGGAACTTTAGGGTTCTTCCTTTATGTTAAAATTTCATTCTTTCAACCTCTTGTATTATCTTTTGCAAATGATTGTAGTCGAAATCTCTCTCTCTCTCTCTCTAGAGATAAGCTACCGCCATTCTAGCTGGTTTGTGTTCTACAATATTCCACTATTTTATTAAACAATGGAAGTCGACTTTTCGTTGTATTATTTTTCTGTCTATTATATTCTTGTGTGTGTTTAATTTCATTCCCTATACAATCCGTATCATAGATGCTACAAGACCTTGCTCATATGGTGCTCGCTGAAAAACTGAAAAAATGGAAATTAAGAGAGACAAAGGTAACTATCCATGTTCTACCATGCTACACTACAATACCCTCCATAGATGCTTCATCCTACATATATATTTGTAGGAGTGAAATCGTGTTATATAAACCTTTATGTAATATTTAATTAGACATAGGTTCTTCCAACGAAGAAATTATTACAAACTGGGCACAAATCAAGAATGCATACACTCCCTGGCATGTCGACCACAAACCCCCTACACCTATTCCTATTGCATAAGAAAATTATTTTGGAGATTAAATGAAAACCACACACCCAATGGATTTGGATGAATGGAAAATTCTCTCCCAACTCCGTGCTACCAACATCATCTAAATAAGTGACCTTGACATGCTAGGCCATTGTGACTTTGAAAACAACCATAATTGGAATACTACATCTATCTCCTTCAACTTGCAATAAATTTCCATATAGTTCATAGAAAACAATCATTCACACCACTGACTTCCACAACCATGCTATTACAATACACCCTCTTCTAAAATATTGTCCCCCACCCAACTCAAAGCTCTCTCGATTGTCTAGAAGCAAATCACAAGCAAAGATAACAATCCTCCACTAAGAATGATCATACAAGGTATTATGGGCATTGGAAAATCATACTTGATTGGATGCATTAAAGAAACACTTTTCTTAACCACAAAATTCCTTAAAAACCCATTATGTTGTTATTGCTTGCTCCAACCAATGTTGCAGCCTGCAACATCTGAGCAATTACAATCCATTCCACCCTTCACATTCCTATAAAGTATTTCCTCATGTTATAAGGAAACTTGTTTTTAATCCTCCAAGAGTAACTTAAGCATATCCAATACATTCTCAATGACAAAATGAGCTTCATAGGGCCAACATTTTTTAGCCACATTGACGAGAATATTCGAGAAGCGTTCCTTCTACATAATAACACCCCTTTTGGGGGTTGATATATTATTCTCATGGAAGACCTCGAACAGTTTCCACCTATCAAGGAAATTCCACTATATGCAAGTGCATCCCATGGATCTGCACTTAGGAATGGCTTTAACACAGTCATCACTCTACAAACTATATTTTTTCAACATGGGGATGACCTATCGAAGGTCACCTTTAGGAACATCCTTCACAACATTAGAAATGCAAAACCTTCTTTGGAGGATTGGAACCTCCTCATTTCAAGAAAAAAATCCATCCTTTCTCAAAATGAGCTGTGTATTTTCCATGCTTCAATGCACTTATTTGCAACCAACAAAATAGCCACCTAGCATAATCAACAAATGCTAAAGTTTTTAAATATTTCAATAGCACTCTCAAATTCGAAGCAAATCAACAACCATGTTCCCTCTACATGTGAATATGAACATTAGATCCAAAAGTCTTTCTCTGGCCTAGCTAAAATGTGGTGTGAACATCTATCTTTTGGATCGCAGCTAGCCATATTAATGGATCACTTAGTCAAATTATTACCATACTCTACAAAGAAAACCATAAACCTCCATATCTACCAACATTTTTGGTTGTGAGATTTATAAAGTACATTGGCCCTCCATGGCATCCCAACAATCCTACTTTTGTTCCAATTCCACATATACAAAGGGTGATTCATACTCGCATACCACTTAACATGGCATGAGAATTAACAATGTACACAAATATCAAGGGATGAAATTACAAAAAGTTACAATAGACATTCGTACAGTTGAATGATAAGGTCTAACCTACAATATCTAGAGTCTCCTCCTTGAAGGATCTTCACATCTCCCTAACATTTACCTTCAAAAGGTACAAAACAATGGAGGAAAATCCCCATGTGATATGAAGGAAGCAAGAACATGCCTTGCTCCATTCCAAAGTTTTTCCATCGTTTATCCTCTAACAAGTCTATTTTCATTTTTGTTAGCATGCCTTCAATGGACCTCTCATAACCACATTTATTGTGTAACTACTTCTCAACTAAACAACTACACTCATAATTACTTCCACCATACATTTCATATTGTCTAGCATAATTTCCTTCATTGCAATTTTATACAAACTTGTGTTCATAAATGACTTTCAATCTACACCACATTGACTCTCAAGCTTCCACCATGGCCAACAAAAAAATATACCATCATCCAAAATAAATAATTTTCTTTGTAACTACATCGATACTTATCCCATTTTAACTTCCTACCCAAATAATAAGTTCTCACCATTACAATTTTACTTTCTTTATTTTTTTCATTTCATATATGCTTTACTTAATGTTGCTACTTACTTACCAAATTGATTTTCCATGTGCAACAAATGTCCCTTGTTTATTTACATCTATATTTCCATATCCCTAGTGCACATATATCCCTAATACCTCATGTATATATTTCAAGTTGGTATTTTCACTTCCAAGATATTATTTTTTTTTAATTTATATTTCCTTTAACATTTTTCTTTCAATTCTCTCATTTACTTTGTTCCCTTGTATGTCGACCTTCTCTTCTTTTTCAATCTAGAAAGGTTCCCACCTTCCATGCAACCAATGGTAAACATATGCCTTTACTTGGAAAATCATACTAAAATCAACAAATTCATGTGTCTACTCTATCGTATATACTTTTGAAAGCCTTCTTAATTGCAATTGTAGTATTTTTATACAATACAAAAACACTTCCATATGCGCATTGAGATTCGTCTTTGAACACTTTAACTATATTCAGTTACTGTTATAACCCTAAATTGCACCACACATGCTTACCTGGCATCGGGCCAATTCATATCCTTTCTTTGCCAAAAACACTGCTGAACAACTCTTTGAAAATCCTCTTGTGCAAAGGCCCACACGCCCTAACGCATTACTGCACACGTGTACACGTTGGCTGACCCAAAACAGACTGCGTGGACCGACAAAAGCATGAAAAAAGGAAAGTTTCCGATAGAACAAAAAGCTATGGGTGAGTTAACAGAAACTCCCGGCCATGCATGGCCGAGGGTTCGTCCAAATACCTAGCTCCTTCTAGCCTATAAAAGAAGGGGTAGGGGTACCATTTGGAAGGAGGAAGAATATATCAAAGAAACTCTGCCCATTTACGCATTCCATTGTCCCAACCCTTTAGCCTTTCCTAATGCCAAAAGAGAATTCAAGCAAAGTAGTTGAAGGACAGAAGAAGAGGAGCCCAGGATCAGGTTCAAGGAGCGATGACAGGTCTTAGCTTTTGTAAGTTGACTCATTTTAAATAATAAAGAGAATGCTTTTCCCATCCCAATTCATGAACTTTTTATGGTTTGATTAGTTTATGTTTGATTTCTAACCCGTGAGTATATAAGTAGTATGCATGCATAGTTGTTGCTCATCTTGAATGCAGGTCAGCTTTGGAAGGAGTATTGCGAACACGTAATCAAGCACAACGGAGGATCGACATCAAACGTCGGTAACGAGGTAGGTTGATATTTCATGCATTTACTAAGAAAAGGGTATTTAAATCTAGGGATGAAGGTAGAAAGTAATTTCTATTCGGTCATATCTGCATGCAAAGTCTGAACTCTATTTGCTAGTCCGTAGCGTGTTTTTTTCCCCAACAACAGAATTGGCAATCATACTGGGGATTAACTCTTTAGGGTTCCTGGAATTTTATTTAGTTTTTGGGTAGTTTAAAGACTAGTTTTTCTTGCCTGTCTTTTCTTTTTGTTTCTGTAAAGTCTGAGCTAGCAGGGAGTTTGGTTTTCCATACCATCTTTCCCTGACTTTTGCTTGACTGTGTTTTTCGGGACCCATAGAGGTACACGTGGCCTGCACAAGGCCTGCATGCGTGTACCCGCACCCTATCCTCTTACA
This sequence comes from Picea sitchensis, assembly GCA_010110895.2. Classification (NCBI taxonomy): domain Eukaryota; kingdom Viridiplantae; phylum Streptophyta; class Pinopsida; order Pinales; family Pinaceae; genus Picea; species Picea sitchensis. The sequence continues at coordinate 862 of SNQJ01S0258584.1, read as the reverse complement.
GCCCGCGTGTGAACGCTAACTATAGAGGTAGCAGTAGCGTGTAGGAGTTCAGAGAACCTCAGAGGCAATCCTCCTCTTCCCTATTAGAATCACATATTCTTAGGGGGTTTTCTGGAATTCTGTCTAAGTCTTGTTTGCTAACAGTCCTATCTCAGATTGTTTTTGCCTTATTATTTTTTCCTTGCATTATTTGTTTTTCTATAAGAAAGAGTATCCAAGCCTTCAAGGGATCCTAATTATCAATATCAGTGGTCTCTTCCTGGTTTGGTATGTCTTTTTCATTTTTTCTTAGAGTTTAGATATACACGCGGTCTGTACAAGGTCAGACCGCGTGCACACGCCCTCTGTCTCTGTTCAGCGCGCATTCGCACGCGTGTTGTTTGAGTAACAATCGTGTGCTTATACAGGCTACTTTTTGTTAAGGGTGGGGCAGTCATCCTCTCCTTTGATAAGAAGTAGTCCTCTCAGGTGTTTGAATCTTTGTTTGAACAATCAATAACTTAGGATTATTTTTACCCTTAGCTTGATTTTTCTCATTTAAAACGTTGTCAGATTTTATTTTATTTTTTTACGTTTTTTAGACAAGTGTGAGAGTCATTGTTTTTACAATTGCTATTGTGTGATTTTTTAAATCTGATTCTTTGCGATCTTCGCTTTAAGCCAGAATTGTTTTTCTTGGTTTTTTGCTTGTCGGTATTTTCCCTTTCTTGCTTTACTAGCACTTAAATAAATAAAAAATCTCTTTTCATTTTCTTCTTTGGTTGAATAGTGTGTTTCTGCATCATTAGCTAGGGAAAAGTATTTTATTTCATAAGTTTTTGCAGTTCACTTAGATCATAAGTAGCTCGTAGTCGAGTGAAAT
>SNQJ01S0258578.1:0-12379 GCA_010110895.2 Picea sitchensis | reverse complement strand
TAATAAAAACATTGTTTTTAATAATAAAAGTGTTTTTATGACAAACTTATCATAAAGATTTGATAGACTTCAATAAGGATTTCTAACCATTTATTTGCAGGTCAAGAGGATGAAGCCAAAGGATTTATGGGCAAAATTAATCAACGAGATCTTGATGAATAATCTGAAGGTTAAGGACACTGACCAAAATACTTAAGAAAACAATAAATCAAGTAGAGAGTGATGAAAACACTCTCAAAGATACCAGTGCATTTTGATTGCTAACATTTGGCTCCAACTGGGATGGAGACCTCCCTGCAAGGATCCAAGAACCTAGTAGTTCCAGTTGCTTTATCTGTTGGGCTATGGAGTCATCTGGCCTGTGAAACCAATCTCTGAAAACTCTCAATATCTGTGCAACTGATCTCTGTATACCTTCAAAACCGACCTTTATTCACACAAGATGATTGATATTTCTGTTGTAAACTAGAAGAAAAGAAATGCTCGGGCAATGAGCTTATTTCCTACCCTACTCTACTCTAACCATATTTTCAATTGGTTAGGTAAATTCTACCTTCCATAACAACCATTCAAGAAATTTTAAAATTGAAGAAACCTCATCTTTGTCACTGATCAACAACTGATGTTTGAAATGTAACAACACTAATAAGAATTTATTCAAGAAACCATACTCACCTCGACATGATGATAGAAAGATCAAGTCTGCATGCTCCAAAGCAGTTGAAAAGTGCAACTCTATGTATTCATCGATAGGGTCATGAAACTGAAAGAAATGCCTGATTAATTTATGAAAGGTTACCTTCACTGTTTCAAAGATGCTGATAATTTGTGTGATGTCTTCCGCAAGCATACTTGATTGAATGAAAAACACATGAATTTATGGTTTTAATAGCTATTTCGTAACTCCAGAACCACCTGTTGGTTGATGGCTGATCATCTCTGGATATACCATGGGGATAGTCTGTTGCTCATACACCTGGTTTTTATTAAGACAGGGTTGTTCATTGATTGGTGATGGATAAAATATTAGATTTATATGAAAATCCCTTTCAACACCTCCATAGCATTTATAAGGATCATGATCATAATCATCATCTACATGAATAGTTCTAATAGGTTCCAAACAAATCATAGAAAAATTATGTTTATCACGATCAATGGTATTTCCATCAAAAATAGGTTGTCCATAACAAACCTTTGACTCTTGATATTCAGAATGTCTTGTTTTAGGATGCTTTCTAACAACAAAGTATTCAATACCAAAGTGTTTGTCAACAACAAGATGCTCTTGGTTAATGTTTGAGATAGTGACTTCCTCAGAGGCAAGGGTTTCAAATATACCTTCTTCGAGGACCAAATCATCCACTATATTTTCTTCATAGGGACAAAAAATAAAATCTGCCTCATGTTCAGAGTTGACATGATGTTGACTTAGAATGCTACCACAAAATTGGAGGTTCTCTTCCACTTTCTTAGCATCTATGAATAATTATGATAAAGATGTAGATTTTCTTTCCCTAAGATAAAAAACAAGGTCAGAGTGTTGAGACACTATGTAATACACCATGGAAACAGTCTCAGAAGGTTTAATTTCCAAGGGAAGGCTACAATACAAGTTGTGAAACCTTCAATTAAAAGCAGACATAACTTCATTTTTTCCTCTTCTCAAATTAGTGAACTCATTTAGGCAGTGATCAAATGAATTTCTCTCTCCCCAGTATTTTAAAAAGGTGTCATATAGTTCATCCCATGAACCAATGGAAGAAACTTCCATATTCTTGAACTACAAGGTAGCATATCCAATCAAATATTTAGAGAAAATCCTCATGATAGTATCTTCATGCGATATTTCTAGATTATCAATGAGGTCTTGAAAGGATGACAGATGCTCTTCTCCTGTAGTGCTATTTTTTCCAAAAAAAGTTGGTAGGTAGTCTAAAAATTTTAGAGGGTAAGGATGAAGAAAGGATGGCAACTTTAGAGGTCCAAACATTTTTCCCCTAACCTTAAACTGGAATTCAGTGGGCTGTTGAACACTAGAAGGTTGTTGGTAAAGGCCAGAGGAGTTGGTAGCCTGAACGGAATATATTTTATTATTTGCAAAAGGACAATAATCATTTGGTGCATGTTGAATTTCAACAGGCTGGTTATTAACAACAGAGGGAAAGGTTGAAGGTAATAAATCAACTTTGAAATCTAGATAAGGGAGAGAATCGTAAGGTTCATACTGATTAAAAAAGTATTTATGAACCTCATGTTCTTCAGGTGTTTGAAGTGGATGGATATCCTTAACATCAATGACATGGGAAGGGGGTAAATCTACTTGTTTGAAAAAAGAATATGAAAGAGCAGGTTGGTGGTCTTTAGAGTATACAAAGAAGACTATGATTCTCCTAATGTGTGCAAGGAAATTCAAGAAAGAATGAAGGATAAAGAGCACAAGTTCCAGAAAGAAATTTAGAACTTGATACCTAAACTTGCCTCTGCCTTCCATTTCTATCCAAGCTTGTTCCCACAGTGGAGTATTCCAACAGGTTCATCTTCATGGATTCACTAGGTAGATGATTACAGACAATTTTTTGTATCCCTCTCTCGTCTACCATCAAGAGCTGGATCTATGTCGTTCTTCCTAGGGAACTCTTCAATCTGCTCAAATCCGTCCCCGACAACGATGCCCATTATGTTACCATTCCAAAATTCACCCTAGACTGTAATCAGGTGCACTTGGTAGCATCAAAAGATTTGTAAATATAAATGAGTTTTTAAAAGGTCAAATGGACAAGACTCAAAATAATAAGGTTTTAACTCAGAAATCTGGGCTAGCATGCACAAGAAAATGAGGTCTTGATTAGCTTTAGTCAAATTTTTAAGAATAAATATGAGTAGAGGGAAGACTTGGTGATAAGAATGAACAAGTTTTCTATAAGCATCAGGCCTTCTAGCATCTAGGTGAATAAAAGGATCAGTCACAAGATCCTCTTGAAACTAAACTTTAAAACCTTGAAAAACATTTACAGTAGCATCACAATCAAACATCCATTATGATATTGCTATAACATCCCACAAGGATCCTCCATTAATCAGCATTTAGAGTAAGAAGAAATAATAAAATGAAGAGAAGATGACTTCCATTAATAAAAAATTATCAAGTCCAATACATAACCAGAGCATAGGCCATTTAGTCAAAATATTACAACTCGGGAGCCTCAGCTCTATCATTCGAAGCTCCTTCCTCATTTGGATCATGGATTTATAACATAAAGGAAAAGAAATAGCTGGAGGTGTGAGCTGGCCCATCCTCACATCGGATTCTCCAACAACAACTATCAATCGAACACCTATGCTAACAACTACTAACAAACTGCTATAAAATAGGAAAGTGTTGGTGACTAATCCAACCAATCTTTGAACTATCTTGATCCTCCTGTTGATTCACATCTCCCTGTATGCCAAGTATCCTATAGAGGTGGTAATTTTTTATCATTCTTCCAGCTACTATCTCATCCATTCTCCACATCATCATCCACCTAAAGGAGTATTGAATTCGAAATCCTTGATTTTAGGTGCCAAAAGGTAGCGCCATTCTAGTGTATCTCTACGCAAACTTCATCTCTTCCAGAAATTTGGTAGCGAATTTATGTAGTGCACTGTGGAATGCACAATGCTCAGGAGAATAGGTAGCACCCAAGAAATTTACAGTGCCCAGGAGAAAACATAGTGTCCAAGAGAAATCACAACGCCCAGGAGATTTGGCAGCGCACTGCACTCTGCACATCCATGCATGAAAACGGTGGAACAGGTGATAAATGGGGAACATAATCATATATATCATGGATACATTTAGTTTTTCAACACCCGTAGAATCTTTAAACAACACTACATTGACATCTCATCATGGCACCTATGAATGCATCCTGCAAATCAAGCATTTGCAATTTCACTGAGCACCGAACAACTAGAATGTTGGCTTAATTTATGGCTTGACTTTGAGTTGAATGCGCAGCTAGCATGTAGGATGGTATGACATGTAAAAATGACTAAGAATTGTCATATGTGATATATCTTAGGTTTGAGGGAATTTAGAAGTAAGACACTTAAGCGCACACACCTTTTTTTAATTTGTTTTATTTAATAAATATATATAATAAACATAATTCATAAACTACAAAATAGTTTAGAAAAAATTGTATATATATATATATTTAATAAAAACATTGGTTTTTATAATAAAAGTGTTTTTATGACAAACTTATCATAAAGATTTGGTAGACTTCAATAAGGATTTCTAACCATTTATTTGCAGGTCAAGAGGATGAAGCCAAAGGATTTATGGGCAAAAGTAATCAATGAGAGATTGATGAATAATCTGAAGGTTAAGGACACTGGCCAAAAGACTTAAGAAAAAAATAAATCAAGTAAAGAGTGATGAAAACACTCTCAAAGATACCAGTGCATTTTGATTTCTAACAGAAACATCCAAACAAATATGTATTTATTGGATATATTCTCACTGGGAGCCGCTTACCGATATGTTGTCAAGATCGAGAAAATGTTCAAGAAAAAAAATAAGTGGGATTTTAGTTCTCCAAATCCATCACAACAGAAGCATGGTAAAGGTACCCTCAACTCCTAGAGAAAAGGACATAGAAAGGATGACCAACCCCTAGAAAACCAATCCAAGCCACAAGCAAATCAGAGCTAACAAGAAACTCATGGGCATTGGAAAGTGGTGCGGGTTCCACAAAATCCCTTGGAAAAACACTGATGAATGTCGCACCAAACAATCATTGTTGTCTCAGATGAAAGCCTCAGAGTTGTATGTCATCTCAAAATATAACTTAGAACCAAATAAGGGAAAATGGATCATTGACATAGAACCCAGTGTCACCATTGCTACCACAAAAGTTTGACCAGAGGAACTAGAGCATATTGAAGAAGGGGAGTGCCTCTTCCCCTCACAAATGTGGGTGAAGGGGACCCCCCTCCATTTCATTGTTGACAGTGATAGCCGAAATAACATAATATTAATAGAGTTCATCAAGAGATTGAACCTAACAATGGCGCTATATCTTCAACCATACACCATTGTGTTGATGAATAGGGTGGAACACAACATGAAACAGAGAAAAAAATACTAAAGATAATCAAAGAGGAACCAAAAAAAAATCGAAGACAAAGGGTGGTGTCTAAAGACATTGGTACAACACTTAAGAAGAGTGCACTATGATCAGAATTTCACAGTGCATCTTGGATCTCGATCTCCATGATGAAATTGACCCAAGGGATCTTCTATTTATAGTCTCAATATATAACAAACTTCCATAGAATATGGACGATATTTTCCACATATAATCATCAACTATTAGAGTTGAATCTACCAAATCCACTCTGTCAAGTTAGCTCGACAGGGATGCTCGAACTGACCACCTACGCGTCCAACTCGTAGTCAATTTTTGGGATGGTCAATCCACTGCTTGACTATATTCAACTATCATTTGAATGTCTGACCAATGGGTGCATCGACTACTAGACTGACTGGTGTAGTGTGTTGGTCGATCACCTGACCAATTGTATCCACATGTTGGTTGACCTATTGATCGACTGAACCCATAAGATGTGTGATTAACCATGAATGCTTGATGTTCCAACACCCTCACATTAGCACACATATTTGGAGGTTCGGGAGGTGAAATTATGTCATTATGACACCCCCCATAATTTCATCTTCTTGAAGCTGAAGCATCATGTGAAGCTTGTAAATATGGCTTCAACTAAGGATTTGGGGAATATATCAACAAATTTATCATCTGTTCTGCAATATTCGAGATAGAAAATGTTCTATATAACAACCCCTCTGTTACATCATAACCAATTGATAACAATAAGATATATTTTTTTTCCTTTTTACTTAATACATTAAGAAAACATCATTAAAAGAATTGAAACATCATATCAACATACTTCAGTCATACATAGTCTAATTCATTCATCTCATTGCAAAACTAGATTTGTATGCAACGTCAATGTATTAATGATATTCCACATCCCATAATTATCACATACAACAAGAGTAAAACATCACAATTATTCAAGATAAACCAGAACCAGTTTCATCACACAACATCATTTCTTCTAACAGAATGAATCATCATACAAGGAAATCAAGAATATCTACCCATCCAATCTACCTGCAAGGTTAGGACCTCCAAGACACATAATCAACGCTCAAGTCTAGGATTCATCCGATTGATTTTTACCACTTAAGGTCTCAGTACTGGCGATTGTTTTGAGGAACAAGGAAGTATCTAATTCCCATATTTTTAGTCCAATCCAAACATCAATTATATTTACCAGCATACTTAGTTATATTCTCATCAACATAGAAAAATCTAGTCACGTGATCACCATTTCATAACGCCCAATGCGTATTATTACAATAATTCATCATCTTATTCAATTTAAGGATAAGAATTATTCCATTAATATCTGGACATAAATTTACAGTAAAAACTAGAGACCATTAATACACAATCTATTATCATGACAGTTTTGACCTTATTAGGTTTACTAGAATAAGTGTGACCACCCTACAACATACAACCAATTAGTTAGATATTTGATCAATATCACAAGTTAAAAGAGGAAAGGAACTGCAGAGAAAATCTCTCAACACAAGGTAGAAACCATAAGCCTACTCTGTACCTTGGTGAACCAACAGATACTATGAAGAAATAAACCTGTAACCGAAAAAAAGCATGTTCTAAGATCGAGTTAATAAGTTTCTATAAGGAACCTGAAGTTCCTCTTCTGGGTGTCATAATGCAACACATCTAGAGCCAACTCCAGAAGTACATAGATAGGCCCCTTGAGAGCCCAAATTTCATAAGAATAATACATGGTATGCACAGAGAACCTCTCAAGTCGGGCCTAGGTCTTAACCTTCGAAACAAGGAAGCTCAGGAGAGACAATGCAAACTTACACCAGGGAGGCGCAAAGCACAGACTCAACAATTAGAAATCAGAGCTCAGTAGGGATGCGCTACTATGCAATGGACTTCAATTTTTAAGGAAATATTAGGAGGGAAAATGTGTGCAGGTTCAAGAGAGGAAAAAACGAGCTTGACATCCCTTCAAAGAAAACCAGTGGATGGGATTTGATCATGAGGAGATCGGAATCCCCACGATCGTCCGATCAGATGAAATATGCGCTCTCATTAAAACCCAGAGACCTTCATGCTTGGTCACTTCGATATATCCGAGATATTCACCCTAAGAGATCCCCAAAGTCTGAAGTTACGAAGTGGTCTACACCGTAGATCAGTGAGTGATTTCTAGCCATTAGATTCCTAGGAGTTCGACGATCGGGTAAGTTTGAGTTGTAGCTGACTAAGGCTAAGAAAAACCCAAAGCTCTGAAGTCCCAGAGTGAAGGACAGTCGTATATCTAGTGATCAATTGAGGACTGTTAGATCTATGAGCCTTCAACTTTTGGAGGTTTGATAATTCGTCACTCTGGTGAAACTGAATCGAGAAGTTTAAAGGTTAAGGAACTCTTGGAGTCCCGAAGTCCGGAGTAAATACTTACCGTCGAAATCTATGTACAAGTGTTCGTAGATTCCAAGTATTCATAATTAGGCCATTTGGGAGGTGGTGTGTGTAAGTTGATTTGGTGAGAAGAGTCCCAAACTCCTGAAGCCCGAAATTAATCCTAACCGTTGCCGACGATTAATCATGGATCGTTTGATCCATGGGTTAGACCTTCGCTAGTTCATAGGTATTCAGATTTGTGGCTGAAAAAACTTCTGGAGCCTAGAGCCCTGAATTTCTAATAGCTATAGATCAGAGCAAGGTATGGGAATCATTGATCTCTGAGTTATTCAGGATTCAGTACTTTGTCAAAACAAATTTGTTGTTGCAAAAAGGTGAGAAACTCCCAAATTTTCAAACTCTAGAGTGGATGACATTTGTTAATCAATGAGGATTGTGAGCCATCAGATCTCTGAGCCCTTCGGAGGTTCGGTAATTTGGTTGGATCAGTATCAAGTTGTGGAAGCGGAGGAAATCACCGAAGCCCATAGTTCCGAAGTGGATATTTGTCGTAGACTCCCACATGAGGAGAATCTTTGTTAGCCATTAGATTAAAATAATAAAATTTACTAAGGAATATAAAAGAGTAGGCTTAACCTACAATTGTCGGTAAACTCATCTTACGACTGAATTCGGTCGGTAATCACTTTGGGTGGAAAGGAGGTTTAAGTTTGACAAACCTCTGGAGCTCTAGAGTCCCGAAACTCTGAATAACCCCCTTTGGCTAGCGCTAGGTTCTAGCCCCAGGTCATGTGCAAGACTTTGTTAAGGAAAAGGACTTATGAACTACAGGCTAAAAGTCAACTCTTAAGACTTTAACAGGCCTCCCTGGGTCCCGAAAACCTTGGATTTAACTTCAATTTAACACAGACATTCATGTTTCAAGTAACTCGGGTCCAATGATGAATTCAATGGAGAAAAACACGATATGGTTAATTTTAGGATTTTAAATGAAATTTTATTCAGAGACTCATGATGCAGTCAGAACTACATCCATATTTGACCAACAAACAAGGCGTTGTAAAATTCCTAACATAATCTCAAATAAAAAATCTACTCACACATACTTTAATTATGGTTCAAAATAAAAACTTTAAACCTAGACCATATACAATAAAATTCACATTTTACAATGAGGGTCAAGCTGCTCGATTAGAGTCTGGAAAATGCTCAAAATTACAGAGGGGATTAAACTATAAACACTATAACTATTAAAATTTTTGGAAGCAAACATAACACTTAGCACTCAGACCTTCCAATGATTCTACAATGACTCAATCAATCTATTATATTAATACACTCGTAATATAAATGAATTAAAAATATAAAAAGAAATACCAGAACCAATGAATGTTGCGTAATGAAGATGGCCTTCAAGTCTTGCGCTCCTTCCTTTCATTTTCTTTTTAATCATAGAGACTTCACTGGTACCTCCCAATTAATGCTAGGGGTACTCTTCTTCCCCATTAGCCCCCCGAGACACAAAGGGGCCAAGCACAAAGACCAGAACACAATAGCTTCCAAGCTTGCCTCACAAGGAAGAGCTTCCACTCTTTTCACAATCCTGGAGTCCCAACTCTCACAAGTAAAACACAGTCAATAAAAAATTTGGCAGCATAATAGTGTTCCCAAAAGGTTCGATGACCTTCCCTTCTACGTCAATTGATTTATAGAAATATTCCTCATGGACATCTACCCCTCATGCATAATTCATTAATTTTTAATAATTAAATTAAAGGATTATTTACCCACGACATATGTCACACTCTCCCCAGGTTGCACAATTTATCTTTTATTTTTATTTAAAAGCCATTTTCCCTCACATTTCCCAATGTGTTCCTATTTTTCCTCTTGGTTGTCTCTTAGTTCCCCAATCCCTTAATTAATGGGTGTCTCCTAACTAGATTTTAGTTAGAGTAGGACTAGGAGTCTTCTTCTAGTTAGACTAGGGTTGGTTGACTCAATATTCTATTCTATGCACAACCCATTCTCTCAAGTTGTTATTTATTTCTAAGTAAAGATTCCTTTTTTTATAATTTAATGCACACATGTGCATTTTATCAATTCTTTAGGTTTTTACTTACTAATTCCTAACATTTGATTTAATTCAAATCTTTAACTCATGTCACAATTCATTTAGTCCTTTATTTAAGTTTTAGGCTTAGACTTAGTCTTAGACTTATGATTAGAGTTCTGTTAGGATTTAATAATTAATAATCTATTGTTTAATTCATTATTTTAATCCAACAAGGTCTAATCATTCCAATGTTTTCTAGGCCACCTATGTTTATTGACTCAGGTTTCAATTGTGCGATGTGCCCTTCAAGATACATCTTCGTGCTCTGAGGGTGCCACTCGTGTTGACTTGTTTTGGAAGTTTGTCCAATACCTTGGATTCAAAACTCCATTTGGTCGACCTTGTGAGAGACTAAGGGATGCTAAGGAATAAGGAATCCGCCTTATTGTGCACCCCTTATAAGTATTCATGACCGACTATCTCAGTTTTCCCTCACGACATCGTGGACCACCCAAAATAGGTAATCGTTAACCTACAGTTATGGTCACGGTGGGAGTGCTAGTAGGCTATGACAGGGACACCGCCACACCTCTCCCTCAATATCTTGTTTCTGTACAAGGCCCCTTTACTCCTTATGTGACTATGATTAGCAAGCATTGTCAATCCTGCATCCACTGATAAAAACAGTGTAAAAAATCCATATACATAAATCATACTAAAATCCATCATACATCATATGTGCATAATAATGAAATACTCAAACAATAAAATCCACTCCCTGACTCAATCCAGAGTCCAAGGAAGACCTTTGATGCCACCGACATCCATAACATGTCATGTGTCCTGCACACTCAGAACGACTTGTCAAAAGAACCTCTCAACATATATATATATGTGTGTGTGTGTGTGTGTGTGTGTGTGTGTGTGTGTGTGTGTGTGATGATGTTTAGGTGTTATAGTTGATTGATTATATACATATACATATATATATGTATATGTATATGTATATGCATATGTATATGTATATATATATATATATATTCAATCAACTATAATACCTAAACATCATCATATATAATCCATAATCCAAATGAAATCATAATGTTCCATACCTAGATCACTTGCAAGCAAGTGTCCTCAAAGAATAAGTCAATAGTAGTATGCTCAATAGAGAGGGATGTTACATACACCCCCTCTTATTTTAAACTTCATCATGAAGTTTTTACAGTATATGTAAAAGCAAGTAAATAAATGTATCTAATATAGATCTATATGTCTAATATATCAACAAATAAGAAAATTGTTGATGCTTCTCATATGCGTTGTCCCAGGTAGACGAATGTGGACTATAATTGTCCCACTGGACCTTGACTTGATTGATTGTTCGATGCCATAGTTTTCAAATGCGATCTAATTGACCATGTTTCCCCAACTTAATAAAATCATTGCCTGAATGATTATGAAATAGTAGCACTCTGTCAATTTGTTTGGTTGATAAAACAAACGATAGAGGTAAACTACAAACCAACTTTAGAGCTGGGTACTAGCCTACTCAACTCATAGAGGGATCTCTTGTGTCACTTGGTGTTTCTTTGACAAGGTCTATAATTCAAATTGGCTCCTCCATGAGAGAACCCTCATCCGACACCTACAAAGAACTCATGTCAATAACATCTAAAGGATTACTAATATAATTTCTCAAAACAGATACATGAAATACATCATGCATACATGTAACAACCCTAGTTAAATAACTAATTGTCAAGGTTAAATAATAGTTTAAGGTTTATTAAGTTTAATTAATTAAATAATTAATTTTCCTAATGTATATTAATTAATTAATTATTGTTTAATGTATATTAATTAATCGATTAATTAATTAATTAACTCATTAAATATTTGGGGAATGAATTAAAGTTTAATAAATTAAAAAAAAAAAAAAACTTAATGTATTGAAGGATGGTTGGCATTGAATGGNAGGGATAAGGTGGTTGGCATTGAATGGAGAGATAAGGAGGGGAGAGGTGGTGAATGGATGGGGGGAATATGAGGGGGCAAATACATTCGAGAGGGGAACTTTTGATTTTGGGGGCAGGGAGAATTTTTGGGAGATTAGGAGATTGTATTGGAGCATTTTCCAAGGGAGGGATTGGAAAACTGTATTTTTGGTTTTGGATTGAGGAATTTGTTGGACTGTTACAAGGGAGCATCGGTTGCTGGGAGTTTTGGGCTCGGGGTCCAGGAATCCTTATAGAATCTTGGAGATAGGGAGCTAGATAGGCTCTGTTCCTAGCTGGCTGGGAGGAAAGATTTGGTTTTGGGCAGGGTTTCGGTAGAGTAGCTTGGTCAAAGTTTGGGCAGAGCAGCTTGGATAGACAGAGTAGGAAACAACATCACTTGAGAGGTATTTATGTTCATTATTATTGCATGTCATTATCGTTATGATGGTTCATTATTTTACTATGATGTATATGTTTTTTTTTTATATGATTTTTATATCATGCTGCTCATTTGAATTTGCTGAACCATGAACTATTAGTTTGTTAGTTTGTTGAATATAAAACCGTAAAGAAATTATCAAAATAAATGTTATGATTATATTTAAATTTTATATCCTGTTAGCTAGGACACTACACATGGTATCAGAGACCTGGTTTAAAATTGTTGGACACACCTACCACACTTAGAGGTGGGGTGAATGAGTGTGGGGCTCTTTTTCCCAAAACTTCCCTCTTGCACAAAAACTCATCAATTAGCATTCAACATTTATTCATTA
>SNQJ01S0258577.1:0-12432 GCA_010110895.2 Picea sitchensis | reverse complement strand
TCCTCCTTTTTTCTTTGGAAAAGGTATGCAATTGAGCATTTCAAACTTGGAGCTACAAGATTGTTAAAAATATTTGGTGAGATATGAGATGAAGATGGACCTTGTGAAGTATTCATTTTCCATTCAAAAACAAAATACCATGGTATTTAAACATTGTAACCACCCTAATTCACGTCGGTGTTTCATTTCCCCTGCCTTGGGGGTATGCTAGTAAATAATATAAGTGTACAAAATAAAACACTAGTGATTTGGCAAAAAATCGAATCATGTGAATATAAAATTTAAGAAACTTTCACAAAGTGTTTATGATTATTAGAAATCGTGTCAAATGAATTGTATTTATGATTATTGGAAATCGTGTCAAATGATTTTTTTTCTCTAAATTTAACTTTTGAAAATTCTATTTAAATGTAAAATATAATAAAAAAAATCTACAATAATAATAAGTGTTGCATAGCAACTTAGTCTCTACTTTTGGAAAATTTAAATGATTTAAAGATATAATAAGATTAAATTATATAAATCGTAGTAAATTTTGGAAAGACAATTATTTTTGAAATATAAAGTATTACCTATTATTAATGATATTAAATTATATAATCTGTAGTAAATTTTGCAACCAAACTGAATTTTGAAATATAAAATATTACCAATTATTTGAATTTTGTTCTTCAAACAATATTTATTTTAATTGGTGGTATACTTCAATCAAAACTTTAATAAGTGAAGGAAACATTTAACTTTAACTCCCACAACTCTCTCTTTTTATACCGTATAGACAGTGTATATTGTAATTGCTTATGAGTCAATTTTCTTTGACTTTCAATTAGTTGCATGTGAGTGCATAAAGTTTTTTAAAGTTTTCAAATTTTATTTTATTACACCAAAGGCGTTCTTTTAGGGAGGTTACTCCTCGAATTTTCGTCGTCTGTCAAAGGCCTATGGCTACCTGTCATGTGTCATTTACCAGTTGTTCCTCCACCGCCTTTGCACCACCACCTGTCATTTCTTGACCTGCATGCACCGCCCTACTACAATGCTTGTTGATTCATATCATGTTGTTGTTGTGAACAAGAGAATGTGTAACCAGAAAAGTAACTTGAGCTTGAAAAATTTATGGGGCATGAAGTATTTCCATGCAAGCTATATGACAGTAATTGGATGGAACTATCAGTACACTACCTTGTAAGTGTTTTTTTACGGCAGCAGCCCAGAAAGAGTCTGTCTGTGAGAAATGATGAAGCTATCATATCAAATATTTTCTCTGCATCTTGTGCACCCTCAGAAGTAGAAGGAAGGGGGTTGTGTAGTGTTTGTGGTAATAGCTGCTCATGCAGGCTAATTCGAACACCGTGGAGAGCGGCGCCCAGGGCCTGGGGAAGAGCTTGCTGGAGATATCTCAGCTTGACCATATTTTGGCTCTTTTCGTGAGTGGTAAGGGGGGTCTGGGGGGTTGATGGACTCGACTATCATTTTGGGGGAAAATTCGTAGTTGTTGATGGTATTGATTACTTCTCTGGTCATCTTGATTGCTTGGATTTTGTTCCTTTTTTGGTGGAGAGGAGGATCCGCTCCCTCGAAGCCACCGGAGAAGCTGACACCTCTGGTGAAAGAAGAGGAGGAGGATGATTCCAGGAAAAAGAAAGTGACGATTTTCTTTGGGACTCAGACAGGGATTGGTCGTTTTTAGGAGGCGACTCAAGGAACCTCTCTCTGCGACTGTTTCTTATGTAGAAATATTAATGAATAACCTTGTCTCGTCGTGTCTAACGTGCTCCAAATTTTTATGAGTTGTTCTACAAGAAACAATAGGTAGACGTTAGTATTTTATTCAACGGTTCAAGTTAGCAGGATCTTATTAGTTTTGCCTTCATTTCAAAGAGCAGAGTTGAGTGGTTTTACTCTGTCTTGCATCTCATGGCTTCTTTTTCAGTCATAGAGTTTCCTCGGGTATTTCAGCACGCTTTTTCAGTTCAAAAACAACAATTTTCTTTTTCTTTTTTGTTTTCCTGCTCAATCAAGGTTTTCACGAATCTTTTCCTGTTCAAAACAATATTCTGGAAAGCTTTTCTATTCAAAATATTTTTTTTGTCATTTTCCCTCTTCAAATTCACAGTTGTTCGGCTCAAATAAATTTATTTGTGGATTGTCTGAAGATACAGATTTCAGATAGTTTTTCGTTTGAATCAACAAATAATTCTATTAAACGTAGAAATTTTTCCACGACACATACAATTTCTAGTAATGTTTTAACAATTTTCACCTTCAAAATGTAATTTCGTTTTGTTTCTCTTATTTAAATGAACAATTTTTGGCTGAATTTGAATTTTCTACAGGCCTCTTTGATTGAAATATTTTTTAATCATGTTTTCTGTGTGAACGAATCGTTCCTGATGTTGTACCCTTTCGAAGAATATTCTATTTTCATAGACTTTTTCAAGTTACAATTCTGTTTGTACTGTCGAATTTTAATAGTGAATGTTTTTATCCTTTGTATAGGGAGAAAGAACTAAAACCCTCGCAGGCCAGCAAGTTATTCAAAGCAATGATGTACATTATTCCGAACAAAGAAAATCCCAATCCCCATCTATTAGATTTCTAATTGACGAGGTCTCTTAGTTAGGAGATTAATTCACCACAAAGGTATGATTTTGCAATTGTGCTTACTATTCAAGATGGAAATCTTTAGGTTTGTTTAAGTTCATCATTGTTATATTATATATCTGAACTTTCTTATATAGCTTGAAAAAGACAATATCAAGGTTTCTTGTTGTAGCCCTAAAATATTCTTCATGAACTCATGCATTTACCACTGATATGTCTCGAACTAAAGCTATGACTACAAAGGAAAAGAACTCCACTCTACTTGTAGAATGGGTTTGGTTTCAATTGAAAAGAGAGGCATTTGAGTTAAAAGCTTAATCGATTCTATTAATTTTGTTGCCTTGAAACTAAATCCATTCAAATTGATGTTGATCAGGAAATATTGCTCAAATTTTCAACTTTCAATGTGAATGCAGAGACATGAATTTTATATGATGTTAATGTCACTTGCAATCAGAACTTATTCGGAAACTATTTATTATCTCTTAAGGGACAAGGCAAGGGAAATTGTGGTTGTAAGCTAAACTAAAGTTGCATGCGATTTGATGTTTCTTTGAGAGTCTATTAATGCCTCAATAGGTAAGGTGTTGACTTTATTTTGAAAGTATTTTGGTTATTGGCATGTATGTGACTTATTGTAATCATTTATTTTAATAGGTATAGATTTCAGTCTTAGACTTAAATCTTATTGAAGATACTTACCAAGATTGTCGCACAGAGATAAAAATGATTGGCGTTGACACAATTGAATATTAATTTTGTTGGTGTGACATTCTTAAAATATTATATTTAGACTTTTTCAGGTTACAGTCATGTTTGTACTGTCGAATTTTAGTAGTGAATGTTTTATCCTTTGTATAGGGTGAAAGAATTGAAACCCTCGCAGGCCAGCAAGTTATTCAAAGCAATGGAGTACATTATTCCAAACAAAGAAAATCCCAATCCCCGTCTATTATATTTCCGATTGACGAGGTCTCTTCGTCAGGAGACGAATTCACCACAAAGGTAAGATTTTTCAATTCTACGTACTATTCAAGATGGAAATCTTTAGGTTTGTTTAAGTTCATCATTATTAAATTATATATCTGAACTTTCTTATGTATCATGAAAAAGACAATATCAAGCTTCCTTGTTGTAGCCCTAAATTATTCTTCATGAACTCATGCATTTACTATTGATATGTCCCGAATTAAATATATGATTGCAAAGGAAAAGAGCTCCACTCTACTTGTAGAATGGGTTTGGTTTCAATTGAAAAGCGAGGCATTTGAGTTTAAATCTTAATCGATTCTATTAATTTTGCTTCCTTGAAACTAAATCCATTCAAATTGATGTTGATCAGGAAATATTGCTCAAATTTTCAACTTTCAATGTGAATGCAGAGACGTGAATTTTATATGATGTTAATGTCGCTTGGAATTAGAACTTATTCGGAAACTATTTATTATCTCTTAAGGGGAAAAGGCAAGGGAAACTGTATAGAAGTGGGTTGTAAGTTAAACTAAAGTTGCATGCAATCTGATGTTTCTTTGAGATTCTATTAATGCCTCAATAGGTAAGGTGTTGACTTTATTTTGGAAGTATTTTTGTTATTGGCATTTATGTGAGTTATTGTAATCATTTATCTTAATAGGTATAGATTTCAGTCTCAGACTTAAATCTTATTGAAGATACTTACCAAGATTGTCACACAAAGATAAAAAAATTTGGCGTTGACACAACTGAATATTAATTTTGTTGGTGTGACATTCTTAAAATATTATATTTAGACAAGCCAAATTCCTTTCAATTTCATCCTTGTTGGTGATGGTGGCGGGCTTGAGGAATTCATTCAAGGGGATGCTAATGATGAAGCTATCATATCAATTTTTTTCTCTGCATCTTGTGCACCCTCAGAAGTAGAAGGAAGGGGGTTGTGTAGTGCTTGTGGTAATAGCAGCTCATGCCTTCCAGACAATACATACTCTGGGTATTCAGGAGCTTTTTGTTGTCCAGTGGAAGGAATTGGAGATATTGTTTTCTTAAAAGATGATATTGCCCATCGTCCTTACTGTTCCTCTTTTCACTACAACTTTGCACGTTACAGTCTACCTGGTTATATTTTTCCCATGATCACATATATTTCCTGGTTGTGTTCGATATTCGCAAAGTCTTTCATTTCCCAATAGATTGGTTCAGTTCTTCGGGGACTGAGAGCGGGTGTTGTGATATTACATTGGTCAACCATCTCTACATATTTAGGAAGCTCTCTATCCATGCCCTCGTTCGTTGTTCTCATTTAGAGAGTTATGGTTATAGTTGTTTTTCGCAAAGGCTGCAAGGAATGGCAAGTTCAGTTACGTTGGTGGGTAGTCCTCCTTTCATGTTCTCTTACATTTTTATTCAATCTTCCTATCGGATTATCCAGGCCATCAGGAATCAATTATGCTATATATATTACATTATCAATTTTTTCTTGATTCGCATAGGCTTGATCTCTTATTTTGAAAATAATGCAGAGGATTTCCAAATAATTTTTTGGGTATAATTCACAGCGCAGACCAATGGCCAACGTCTCTGTCAAGCTTTACAGTGATGTTACAATGAGCCA
This sequence comes from Picea sitchensis, assembly GCA_010110895.2. Classification (NCBI taxonomy): domain Eukaryota; kingdom Viridiplantae; phylum Streptophyta; class Pinopsida; order Pinales; family Pinaceae; genus Picea; species Picea sitchensis. The sequence continues at coordinate 7,238 of SNQJ01S0258577.1, read as the reverse complement.
AGCTCTTACTTTTCTTCAAGATTCCAATCCTGGTTGTTACATGAAGATTCCTCCACAAATCATGCTTATGACTCTTTTATGTTCTTCAATCAATCCAATGTTTAAAATCTAACAACGTCTTCTTTTTGCTTGAGTATGCGGTTGTGTTTGTATTCTTTGAGGGTTTGTTTCATTGGTGCAAGGCATATGATAAGGCAGCCATTAATTTCAGTGGTGTATGGCATATGATAGGGAAGCCTTCAAATTCAGGAGTCAATATGATGATATAAACTTGGATATTCCATACTAAGGAGAAGGCCTCAAACAATTACTATTGAACTAAGATCTTTTTGTGTTTGTTTTTGTTTTTCTCAATTCTTCTTAAATCACTACAACTAAGTTGTGGACTCAATCAATCAGATGATCACTATCTTAGAAGAGCTAGATCAAAGAGTTTGTCCGCTTAGTATCGGCCTAGGCAGTTCTCTCTCTATTCGTCCCTCCCGATCCACCCTCTATTTCAACACTATCTACCAATCCCTCTTTCCACAACATTGACCACCTACTTTTCTACCTTATAGAAATAAATGTTTATGAGCTTCTGTATTCCTTTATGTTGCCTTCCTACGAGGTTTAATAGTTTTTTGGGTCCTCCCATCTCAGGTAGCCTCATGAACTGTATAAGATCCACAGTAGTCTCTCACCTCCCCCCACCGAGAGGACCCCACGAATGTGTCATAAAATGAAAATTTTATTTAATCACTACTTAGAAGATTTCTCAATTCGGGGAAGCATTTTTTAAATGACAAAAACTTGTTAGGGGAAGCATTTTTTAAATGACAAAAACTTGAAATCTGAGTTAAGGGGATTAAATTTCACACAAAGTTAAGAACTATAAAATGAGACTTTGAATGTGGAAAACAACATTCAGGAGTCCAGATGCAAAGTCAAACTTCACATTTACAACAAATAATAAAATGCACAGAAATGGACAACTAATTCGATGAATATAGTTCAAAAACTTTAAACAAATTAGAAGAAAACCCACAATCAAAGGCAAGCTTCAGGTCAAAGGATCATAAAGTGATGAAGAACGAATCATGGAGAACTCTCAATCGTTGCAAATGTTGAAAAAGTTCAAACCTAAAGATGGGCCTAGAAGATCACAGTAAATTTTAAAAGAAGCATCAACACCTTCATTAAAGAATGACCAGACCTAGCCTCGGATGGGGTGACACGCTGACGCTCCTCGACATCTGGCTCAACACTAAGCCATAGCATAAATGTTGATGGTCGCCACCCTCTGCCCTGTATTAACGATGGTAGACGGCCATAACAGCAGATATACGGTGGAGGGACACCTCCCTCACGCGAACACTTTCGCTCACAGTGCACTCAGCATGCCAGGGTTTATGGATAGCCAGGTGCATCTGGCCTTGGGAAATTTGTTTTTTCGAGCGCCTGGTCAGAGTTGGTCTGCTCTCGCTTCGGCTCTCCCCTTCGTCTGGGAGCTCTGGTGCATCTCTGTTTCTTTCTCGCCCTGGTTTACTCTCATCTCGCTGCATCCTCACTATATTGTTATATATTCCTTGGCAATTATGACCAGGAAGCGGGGTAGGCCTCGTCGTGGCTCGGCCTGGTATACTCACAAAGCGCAGCGGCAAAGGAAGGAGAAATTGGAGTGGGCTCTGTCGTTGGCGACCTCCATCCTCTGAAAGAAGGCTCGAGCTGACCAATTGGCTATACATGCCATCATTGTTGAGACTAGGGTTGGTTGCAGCAGTGAGACCACGGCAATTCAGTCTGAAATCAGGCCGAAGGATGGTGTTGCGGATGCGTTCCCCACCTGTTATGTGGAAGAAATACCATTCATGGAATTGGCAACCACCCCGGAACCCCAAGTCATGGAGATGAACCACCAGGATGGAAGCGGTCCTAAATTTGCACTGGCAGATGACATCCCTGGGTGCATTGTCGAGGAAATTTCGTGGCCGGGTGACTACAACCCCACCAGCCATGCGAGGCAGGCAACGCTCGAGGAAGTAAATCGGGACAAAGATAGAGTCGAAGAGAACGCGGACGAGAACAGCCCTGTGAGGAAGGAGGAAGCGGCCGGTGCAGAACTGTTGGAGCTCAAAGCTGGAGGTGGAGCGACAGTGGAAATGAGGGACGTAATCCTCGACGACGCGGGTAATGGCTTGCATGGATTGCATGGTAGTTTCCTCCGTGCAGAGCATCTGGCTCTGGTGTTCGAACTCCGAGGCCACATGGCAGACCTGGAGCACAGAGCCCTTCTCATGGGCCAGCGTCTGGACTTGCTCCTTGACACGTACTCCAATGCTCCAGCCAAGAGGAAGTGCCCTCTCTGTGCGCAGGCGTTTTCCATTCCAGCGGGGTCCACGTGGCAGACAAGCAAGGGCGACGGGTCACCGGGTATCTAGGTTTTCTATGCTGCTTCGTTTCTTTGTTTTATCTTACTACTGTTACATGTTCACTTGGACTATATCCATCTGTCCTGGTTTCCTCCGGGCAGGACAGAGGGCAAGACAATTCTCCAAACCATGCTGGTTTCCGATAAAACGGCAGCATTTTTGGTGACTTAGACCTATATCTCTGTAAATTTTGTCAAGGTTTTTTTGATAACTTAATATAGCAGGTTCCACCTTTTTTATTTAAAAAAAAAAAAAAAAAGAATGACCAGACCTTTAAATGAAACTGGAGAACCGCTAACATCTTGCTTAATAATAACCCAATATAGCCTACTCAAAATCTCGGAATTTTGACTAAAAAACATATGCATACTAAAAGTGAAGATTGAGAGGAGATTGGACAATACTCTAGCATGACAGAGAAATTCGTCGATACAAATATCCGTGGAAAAGATCCAAATTTAAAGCAAGGCCTCAAACATGATCTTAGATTTTCAATGAAATGCAAATGCGTTGAAGGCTTAGATTTTCAATGAAATGCAAACGCATTGATAGAGAAATCTGTCGATACAAATATCCATGGAAAAGATCCAAATTTAAAGCAAGGCCTCAAACATGATCTTAGATTTTCAATGAAATGCAAACGCGTTGAAGGCTTAGATTTTCAATGAAATGAAAACTTGTTGAAAGAGTAAAAAAATCCTATCATTAAATATTTATTCATTGAAAACTCTAAATTTAAAGAAATGATTGGATCTTTAATTACACCTACATGTTGGAGAGTTGGTTGCATCTAGATTGATAATAATATCATAGCTTGTTTAGAATCTTGACATATAACTAGAAATCCATATGCATACTAAAATTCAAATTTTCTAGCGGATTCAATAATACTAGAGCACGACAGAGAAGGATTTTTTCGTTAAATTAGTACTCAGTCCTCAAAATCGAAATATTAAGGTAAACCTGAAACTGCTCTGAAATTTTAAAAGTTCAATGAAAACGCAAAATGTCTGAATGATAGGATGCAAAGCTTTTATTTCATCAACACTTATCCTACGTTTTTATGTTTTTTTATGAGGCATGGGTTTATGTTTGTTTTTAAAAAACCATCATCCTCCAAATGTTCAAAAATAGAATTTTCTTTGATTATTTAATTTTTTTAGACATTGTAATGTTTCAAAACCATTATATGCAACCATCATTGATTTTTTATACTTCAATTTATACATATGCAACTACATGGTCGAGGCTAATATTGGTTGTGAGTTTACCGATATGAAATACCACCATAGTCTTTGAAGTCAAATGTGATTATATATGCAACTATGTGGTCGAGGCTAATATTGGTTGTGAATTTAGCGATATGCACTACCACCATAGTCATTAGAATCATGTCTTTGAAGTCAAATGTGAATTATATATGCAACTACGTGGTCGATGCTAATAATGGTTGTGAGTTTAGTGATATGAAATACCACCATAGTCATTCAAAGCATGCATTTGAAGTCAAATGCAAATTATATGATGCATCAAGGTTAACATTGATTTTGACCTCAAATGATATGAAACAACACCATTGTTTTAAGAAGTGGACCATCGTCATCAAAGCATGCCTTTGAAGTCAAATGAAAATTATATGATGCATCAAGGTTAACATTGATTGTGACTTGAAATGATATGAAACAACACCATAGTTATAAGAAGTAGCCCCTTTGAAGTGAAATACAAATTATTTGATGCACTTATGATGCTTGAGAATTGATAAGGTTTGTGACGAAATTGAACTTGACATAATAAAGAAAGTGGTATTCTTTTAAACATAAAAAGCAGATGCCTCAAGCATTTTTTGGGTGTACGTGTTTTATTTTTTGGGCGTACATGTTTTAATGGTGATGCACATGTAGTCTTTCAAAGGGATATGTATAAGGAGAATAATTATAACAATTAATAAGGAGAATAATTGCATATATTGATTACAAAATATTGAAATCGATTTATCAATTAAATAATAGTTGTTTCTAATTTCAATCATTGCAATTCATTTGTTTTCATTGATAAAATTGTTTGTCATAGATGTAGATGTAGATGTAGAGGTGGACATGTTGGGAATAAGGTTTTTAAGTCTCATTATATTAAGTTTTTTACTAGGCTTTTCTATTAGGAGCTATGGCCCATGTCTTGTATGGCCCTTATGTGGCATGGCTTCTGCATAAGCTATGGTCGAACAAGACTTGGATAAAATATATCAATATGCCCATCCCAATTGGTGCCACGAGATTACTACCTTCTACAAGTGTTGTGAACTTTAGAAGTTGGTTGATTGTGGGATTTATTTTCAGCTGTGTAATCTATTTCTACTTGTGTTATTTTTGTTGAGAATAAATCATTATAGTCATGGTATAAACAACTAAATTTGTCATGCACACCATTCGATAAATATAAATATTTCATACACCCATAGACATATTTCACCCTTACATGTTTTTTTCATATATGTAGTATTGATTCTCGACTCTCACCTACAATCTTTGCGTGAGGTTTTTTTAATAATTAAAACTACTAGATACTCAAGTTGAAAAACATTTTCAATTATATGAAGTTGTTTTTATATAATCACAACATGCCATCATATGAGATGAGAGATGAGCAGAGTTTGCACTATACTCAATTTTTATTCATTTCATTATTTTTTAGTTTTCCACCTATCTTTCATGTCTGCACTAACTACTTACAATTGTGACCAACCGACCTTGAGAGATGGTTGGGTTCCGTCTTTTGTTTCCTTTTCGTGCAAATGAATGTAATATTCTTCATATTTGACATGTTTTCATACCTAAGATTTAATGAGCCAAATAGATGGATCGTCGCTTTTCACATTGTCTAGGCACGTTGAAGTGGGGCTTCCTTAGATATTTAAAAACAAGAGAATGTAAAGCTTCAACATTGAACCATGTCAACCAAGATGTTTTTTGGGAGAAACCCCTTTTACTTCTTTTCACCATCAAAATAATTGTTGTTCTTTTTTAATATTGAGAAGAGTTAGGTAACTATAAATGGAAGACAACATCCATGGAATATATGGACTTTAAAAAGAGCACAAAAAGAAGGTGAGTAATAATACTACAACCTATTGTAGTTTAAAAAAAAACTGGATTTTCGAACCTATATAATTTTCATTTTGTTCGGCGTTCCCTTCCCCCATTTCGGGGGTATGCTAGTTAATTTTAGTTTAAAAAAAAAAACAATTTTTTTATTTTATAGAATTCGAAATTCTTAATTTTCTATTCGCTGAACACAATGATATGACTATTTTTATGTGGTTTTAATAGGTATTGTCAGATTACAATATTTATTTAAAAATATGAAAAATTTTAAAAGTCCCTACAAGTGCCACCTAGCCATCACTTTAATTTATATTTTAATGTGACCATTCTTGATATAAGAGATATCATTATTTTAATCCATTATTGATGTAAAAGTTATTATTATTTTAATCCATTTGTACACTATTCCCTCATGTTTTAGTACTTCATTGATTTGATAGTACTTTATGTTTTAGCCATCACATAGTCTCATTTAATGAATTGTCTTTATTTTAGCTAAAAAAACAGAAATTTTAGGATTTTGGGCCTAGCTTATATGTTTCAATAAATTTAGAACATCAAATTGTTATAAATACTACTCATTGATTTGATAGTACTTTATGTTTTAGCCATCACATAGTCTCATTTAATGAATTGTCTTTATTTTAGCTAAAAAAACAGAAATTTTAGGATTTTGGGCCTAGCTTATATGTTTCAATAAATTTAGAACATCAAATTGTTATAAATACTACTCATTGATTTGATAGTACTTTATGTTTTAGCCATCACATAGTCTCATTTAATGAATTGTCTTTATTTTAGCTAAAAAAACAGAAATTTTAGGATTTTGGGCCTAGCTTATATGTTTCAATAAATTTAGAACATCAAATTGTTATAAATACTATTTTTTTTCATTGCTAATAACATAATATCATTTATCTAAGTAAATTATAAGAAAATGTAACCTATTAATCAATTGGAATAGATATTATCTTTTTTATTGCCAATAACATAATATCGTTTATGTAAAGTCAATTATAAGAAAGTGTAACCTACTAATCAATTGGAATAGAGACTATCTTTTTTCATTGCCAATAACACAATATCATTTACATAAGTCAATTATAAGAAAGTGTAACATACTTTTCACATTCCTTCTTCCTATCAATTATTCATAATGCTTATGACTATAATGACTACAATGTTAACATAGACTATACTTTTCTATCTATTTTCAAATTTTCAAATAAAAATAATTGATCAACTTTCCCAACTTTCTTTCAAAATTCTTGTGATAAACCTAAACCCAAAACAAGATAACAATATATTATATATGTTCAACTTCAAAATTAAATTCATTTACATTTATTTTGTATAAAGAATGAGCTTATATTCCTCCTATTTCACATTTCTCCACAATAATTTTGATGCATCTTAAAAAATCTATGTGTTTAGAAGTCGACTACGTGTGTCTGTGTAACCCTTTTTACTATGAAACAATCTATAATATTGTAGTAAAAAACATATTTAACTTTGATTAAGATACACAGGGTTTAAGGGTTTAAAAAATCCATGCCAATGTAGTGAAAATGTCATCATTTAACATATTTAACTTTGATTAAGACACACAGGGTTTAAGGGTTTAAAAAATCCATGCCAATGTAGTGAAAATGTCATCATTTATATTTGGTTCACTTATATTTACTTATGTAAAGCTTAAATATGTGTATTTATTTTAAAGTTG
>SNQJ01S0258576.1:1523-12379 GCA_010110895.2 Picea sitchensis | reverse complement strand
AATATTTTTTCTCTTTTGTCTTTTCTATCAAAACATCAACTAACAAACACAAGCTAAGGATAAAATACCCTAACCTGCTGACTGTGTCCCCCCAGACTCCAAACCCTGAAAGGAGCACTTCTCACCACAGGAGGGGATGACTGCCCCACCTAGGTTGAAAGGCCACCAGACAGACCCGCGACTGTCACCGAGACAGCACGCGGTCAACCGCGTGCTGAGCTATAACAGAACGCGGGTACCCGCGCTCAGAACTAAAGCAGCCCGCGGGTAGGTATAAAATCTGAGAAAATATCAAACACAGGCAGCCCAGACTTGAAAGAGGCCTCTGGTATTGAAAACCAAGGTCTCTGAAAGGCTTGGATGTTGGTACTTCAACAGGAAAAGAAAATTTGCAAACAAGAAAACAAATGCAAAGAATGACCGACACTATCACTGAGATATGACTGCACAGAAAAGCAGGGCATTCAATCTTCGTTCTCTAGCGCCGGAGATCCGGAGAGAGAGAATGTCAGATAGGCTCCTGGCCGACTGCTCAGGCAGACACTATCTCGGTAATATTAAACTCTATTGCTGGCACTTGTAAGGTAGACTGAAGAACAAGACAATAAACCAACAAGACCCAGACAGGATCCAGAAAGCCCCCTGAGAAGATAAACTTCTGACAGGGAAGAGGAGACTGCCTCTTAAGCTTCCTGGGCTCTACACGCTACTGAAACCACTACAGCAAGCGGTCAACCGTAGACTGTAGAAGGTTAGGGCGCGGGTTACCCGCGGGCAGGGCTTCTGCAGGCCGCGGGTACCTCTGTATGTCCCGAGAATAAATGTCAAGCGCCAGTCAAGGAAAACTGGTATTGATAACCAGGTTCCCTGCTAGCATTGACTTAACAGGCAACAAAATGAACAAAGAAACAGAAACTGAACTTCTTTAAACTACCCAAAAGATCTTTAACCAAATCCGGAAACCCTAAGAGTAAAATTTCCCCAGTGGAGTCGCCAATTCTGTTGTGGGGTTATTCTACCCTACGGACTAGCAAGCTAGGGCTTTAAACTTACATGCAGATCATGACCCTTCAAAAATAACTTTTAACCTTCTACCCCAATCTAAAACCCCTTTTCTCAGGCAAACATGGGAAGAATCAACTAACCTTTTTATCGACGGTTGAAGTAGATCCTCCGTTGAGCTTTTATCCCCTTGCTGCTGCTGCTCCTTCCAAAAAGCTTTCCTGCAATCAAGACAAAACTACGCATGCATGCTATTGATCTACTAGAGGGTTAGAGATTAAACATAAATCAAATAACATAGATAAGATTCATGCATTCGGGACGGGAAAAGTATCTTTTTCATTAATCTCAATATGAATCAACTTACAATGATTTTAGAGACCGACCACCGTTCCTCGATCCTGATCCTGGGCTCCTCCTCTTCTTTGTCCTCCAACTGGTTTGCTTGAATTCTCCTAAATCTTGAGGAAAGGCTAAAGGGTTGGGACAATAATGGACTTGGAAATTTTGGCAGAGTTTCTTTGCTATGTTTTTTCCTCCTTTGAATAGTACCCCTACCCCTCCTTTTATAGGCTAGAAGGAGCTAGGGTTTTAGGCAAACTCTCGGCCATGCATGGCTGGGAGTTCCAGTTAACTGACAAAAATCTCCTCATCCCGGCGGAAACTTTCCTGATTTTTTTCTTTGTTAGGTAAACACGGGATGTAGTGGGCTAGCCCACGGTCCACCACGTGCAGTAGAAGGCCAGCAAGTGGTCCAACGCGCCCAGTGTTAGGTTAGGGCACGGGTTGCTTATTTTAAGTGGTTTTTCAAGGTTTTATTCAGCATGGCTTTGGCCATGAAGGGAAAGTAGTAGGCCTGATGCCAGGTAAGCAGGGATAGTGCAATTTAGGGTTATAACAAGTAAGAATATACTTGTGTTGTTTTGAATAACTAGGTGTAATTTATCCTATAATATCTAACCCCATTGCTAAAAAGGCCTAGAGATAGTCACTTTATGGAGTGGGAATGTTGCTCTCTTCTCCCTCCTAATGCTCACTTGAAAAGTTTTACAGTTTCTAGTGTAGGTGTGAGTGTCTTTCAACAAGGTGGGACAATAATAACCAACTCTCAGTACCTTATGAGCAGTGGTGTTTCCTGCGAAATGCTCACCAGCAGGGCCATCATGGAGCTCCCTCATAACTTTGTCTACGTCATAACATTTGAGACATCTTAGTAGCACCCCATCATAATTAATTCGGAAGAGTACCAGATTTATGAGGCGATATTGTGAAGATTTTAGCCTGAGAGCCCTTCTTTCCCTAGGGTTGAGATTTTTTGGACAGGTCCCGTGGTGTAGGAGATAAGTCAAATTATATACCAAGAATATGGCCCTGGGGAAATGTATGAATATTCACCACACCATAATTCCATTTCATTCTCTCATCTGTGATCTTCATTTACTTGGTCCTGGGCTTCGACTGCAAGTTTGCACAACCCTTGCCCTTTAACTAGTTTGGCAGGTTTTATATCTAGATCAAATTCTTGGACCACTTCCATATAGTTCCCTCTTCTTTCCCCCATCTCTTGTTGAGTGAATAGGGATCAAACTGCAAGGTGAGGCATGATTACTTTGGTGTGGTTCTTGAGTATGTAAGACCTGAAGTGTTTTACTTCCTTATATACTCCATAGGCCTGTTAATTCACGATAGGATAAATTAGTTCAACTCCTTGGAGATTAGTTCTCATGAACGACATTGGATCCTCGTTGTTGTCATCATCCTTCTTAGTTAATATTGCAGCTAACGATTGGTCGGAGGTGAAAGTATAGAGGAATAAGTATTTATTGAAATCAGGATTTTGTAACACAGGGGCTTGAGATATAGCGGTTTTGATGTTGCTGAAAGCATCCTTTCGTTCATCATCCCAATTAAAATCATCATATTTGCGGATCATTTTTTGTAAGGTTTTGATATTTTCCGCGAAATCAAGAGTGAATTTCCTCACGAAATTGATTTTCCCGAAGAAGGACTGCATAGCTTCCTTGTTGTGAGGCAACAAGAGTTGAGCTCCGGCCTTAATCCTTTCTGGGTCTATGTGAATGGCTTCTTGAGATATAATGTGGCCTAGCAACTTACCTTCCTCAACACTGAAAATAGTTTTCTTAGTATTTAAGGATATACCATATTTCCTACACCTTTCGAAAATCTGAGTTAAGTGTTGGATGTGCTCTTCTCTGTTCTTTGAATACACAGTTACGTCATCCAGATACACTACCACACACTTGTTAATTAGTCCTTGAAATGCTACATCCATTACCCTTTGGAAGGTCACCCCTGCGTTGATTAATCCAAAGGGCATGCATTTATAAGCGAAGGTTCCCCATTTGGTTTGGAAGGTAGTTTTCAAATGATCTTCCTCCGAAACCAGAACTTGGTTGTAACTTGAGAAACCGTCCAGTAGAGAGAAAATATCTGAATTAGACACGGTATGCATAAGTTGCTCCATTGGTGGGACTGGGTAATTGTCCTTTTTTGAAGCTCTGTTGAGGTTCCTAAAATCGACACAAGCGGATTTCTCCATACTTTTTCCTCAAAGGAACCATATTTTCTACCCACGCGGAATGCCTAACCTGAAACATGATTTTGGCATCTAAAATTTTCTTCAATTCCTGATACATGAGGGGTTCCAGGGATGGGTGATACTTTCAGAGCTTCTGTTGGAAGGGTTTAACTTCAGGTTTTAAAGGTATAGTGTGTTGAATGATATGAGTGTCATAAGTTTTTAGATATCGGTAGGACCATGCAAAGACATCTTGATATTGTTTCAACAGTTTGAGATAAGCCTTTCTTTCCTCTCTAGATATAGTCTTGTTGAGATTCACATTCGTTGGGTTTTTCGGGGTTCCAAGATTTATAGTTTCATGTAGGGGACATGAGCTACCGGTATTTTCATTTTTAGGCCCCCTAAATTGTTCCTTCAGGTCAAACAGATTTTCCAAATTAGCTATCCCTTTCGAGATGGTGTGAGATTTCGCTCTTTCAATAGGTTGACCTGTCCAAGGATCAGTTTTTGTCAATTTATCCCGGAATACTTCATCGTCGATAGCCAAATATTTGAAATTGTCTTGGTTAGTCAGGAAGTTTATGATTTGTTCATCTCCTTCAAAGAATTTCCAATTATAAATGTTGTTAGGCACTGATGGTTTGTAGAGTATTTCCACAGTGAATCAGGAGGATTCATAATCTTCTAGAGGTGAGAGCCTTGAAGGAGCTGTGGCTAGGGAATCAACAAGGATATTCTTTCCTCTAGGGATCATGGTGATATTGAAAGCTTCAAAATGCTCTATTAACCTATGTATTTCCTGCTGATAATTCTTTAGGTGCGGGGAATTGCAATGTATAATATTCCTTAATTGTCTAACGATAATCTCTGAGTCTCTGAAAACTTTCAATTATTTGACGTTTAAGTCTATGGATTTATTAAAGCCTTGTACTAGAGCTTCATACTCGACGGTGTTATTGGTGCATTCGAATTCTATTCTACAGGACAGGAAATGACGTTTACCTTTTGGATCAATAAGGATGCACCCTGCCCCTGATCCTTCCTGTGATTTATATCCATCAAAGTATATGGTCCAAATTTGTGAACGACAATCTCCCTTTTCCTCTTTCTTATTACTTTCTTGCTCCCCTATATTTTGTTTCATAATCTCTAGCACAGGGTCTTGACAGAAGAGGGTGTCTTCTTTCCATATCGATGACCTCTCTTGAAAAACCATTTCAGAGTTTTGAGTGAGAGGGACATCGTATAAGAGAGGAGAAAATTTCCCGAAGTGGGAATCGCAGGAATAATTGCCCAGCACGGGGAAATCTGTGGATGAGGGTTTGTTCAGGATTTCTAGATTAGTGACCATATGTTTCAGGTATCTCTGCCTATCGATTTGGATCATATTCTGGTATCCCTTCAGTGGTATCCAAAGGTGTGCCTAGTTTGTACTAAAGTACCTGTATAATTTCTCATTCCAATCTTGACTTAGTAATAACCCATAGGCCTCTCGGATGTCTACTACAATGATGTCAATTACTTGCACAAACTTAGGATGTGTTTCTATCCTGATCATTACATATCTGAGTTCCCCCATGACTTTGACCTGGGTTCTGTCTAATTGTATCACATGTTTATCGCTCTTGAGAGGAACGACATTTAATTTTTTGCAAATAGACAAGGGCATAACATTGGAAGATTCTTCTGAATCTACCAAAAAATTGTGGAGGTTCCTATTGAATATTTCAAATGTTAAGAGAAACGGTGGGACAAAAGGTTTTCCCTTCTTATCTTCTGAGCAGGTATTCATAGTTGGTTTATTTACTAGATCTATGGAAGTTAGATTTCTTTGTTGCTCATTTCTTTTCATAATGTTTTCTACTGATCTCAACACTTGTAGCAGGAAATATTTTTGCTGAGGTATTCTGCATATGTCCATAACCGATATATTAGCCTTCAACTTCTTCAGATCTTCAACTACATTGTACTCCAGTTTGGGCAATTCTCACATATGGATGCTAATAGGGTTCTTACGAGGAGAAAATAGTGCTTTCGGATGATCGGGAGTTGACCTTTCCCTTGACGTTTGAGTGGTAGTAGGATCCTTTGAGACAGGAGGACCTTTACTTCTAGTTTGCATAACCAAGATCTCTGCAAGTGGTTCTTGAACCTGAAATAGGTCGTCGGAAGGCATAATTAGGTCAATATCCCATATCAACATGGTTGTATCTTCTGGTGGGTCAATCTCTTCCTGGTCAACAACATTCATAACTGAACTACTTGGTTTTTTGGTTATGGAAACATCATCTAAAAACCGATTGGCCATCAAATTGATGGCATGCACCCATTGAGGTCAGTCTATTTCAGAGTGGTTTTCCTGGTGATATGTACAGAAAGAATCAGATGTGACATTCCCTAGATCGATATTCAAGTTAGCTAGGGGAGGTTCAACGACTTTGAACAATGGGTTCCTTTTAAAGAAAGGCTTATAGGGCCTTTGGCCTTGCTTTCCTTCCCCTGCGTTTCTCTTCATGTCTATGATCTTGTTCGATAATTTATTAACCATGCATTGTAGAGCTTCTATGTCTCCATTACCCTTGTCGAGAGTCTGTTCTTCTTGTTTCCCCGGTGCTCTAGTCAAAATGAGTCGTCTCCTAGGAGGAGGTTGAACTTCTTTCTTAACTAAAGAGACATGGCCTTCTTTACATCCTTTCATCTGGAATTCTATCGTTTTAGATTCTTCAAAATTCTCAGCTAAGGTTTGTTTGGAAGCCCTCTTCACAAACATGGAATTAGACGTTGGGAGCGCATTAGCGTATACTTCGATTTGCAACTCTTGAGTTGGCTTGGTTTCTTGCTAGAATTTGTTTAAGATGGTCGTGGATATTTGATTGAAATATTTAACATTCTCTTTCGAACTCATGGTGGCGGAGAACAACTCAACCAGCATAGATCCCGTAGTAGTCTCTTCTGCAAATTTATCTAGAAAATATTTTTGAAACTTTTCCCAGCTAGTTATGGATCCTATAGGTAAGTTAAAATACCATGTGGAGGCTAAGTTCTCAAAATTTTAGGGGAGCAACCTGCAAAATACATCTTCATGTTGGACGTTCATAATCTTGATCGCTAGTATAAATTTCTTGATATGATCTTCAGGCAATCCTGAGGTTTCGGGATCGAATTTAGGAAGTAACTTCTTTAGATGTTGAGGAAGGTTATGGACTGGTCTTGTTAGGGCCAAAGCGTCTCTGGCCAATCAGGGTGGATTTTTCAGAGGTGGGTTCCCCCTTTATTCATTATGGTCGTTGTTTCCTTCCATATATTCAGACTCTAATTTAAACTCCTGTTCTTCCAAAAAATCGTTTGGTTCAAAGATGTCGTCGACTGGCATTTCAGTTATCAGATCAAGAGGATCTTGGATTTCAGTGATTGCGAAATCTATTAAGTCTTCTACCGTGTGCACGAAAAATTCATCGGGACTGTTGACCACGAGCCTACTTATATTTTTTCTTCGAGGAAGTTTCGGAGCTAAGGACAACGCACCGATATGTCGTGCGTATGCTCTTGTGATTCTTCTGAATTGATTTAATTCCTCGTGAGGAAGAGCGTAAGGTATTTCAGGGTGAAAAGATTCTTCCTTGGGCTGGATTGAGTTGCTCATTTCAGGAGTACTCATCGTGTGTGGGTTGTCATGGGAATGACTAGCCATGCATGTGGGATATTTTGAATCTATAGGTTTTTTGAAATACTATGTAAAATATATATCCAACCATTCATTCTTAGGCCCTCCTTCTAGCACCAATTTTGTTGATGGGTCCTATATCCCTTGATTCAACAGTAGGAACCAAACCCACTACCAAGGCCTAATTACACTCTGCAGCATTTAATAGTGGAATGGTTCTCCAGATCTTGCGGTCCAACCAATTTATCGATGAGATTTATGTTTTCTTGTGAAGGCTCTTCCTTCAGTTCAGACTATCTCTTTTTGTATATTCTCTTGGGTGGGACTGATATGAGATGTAAGTCGGTATAAACCAACTTGGAAATAAAAAATAATTAAGTTATAACTATTGGGGAAGAGGCCAAACTTGGGATAACTCGTTGCTCAAGCATGTAGATGACAATTTTATACCACGTGCCTAGTACTAATACATTAAGCATGTGAGCATCCAATTACTGTCTGAGAAACTAATTATCAGAAATAAAGCACATATGCAATAAGATAATGGAAAGAAAAATAATTCACCTACAATAATAATCCATCACATGATAACACAACAATTCATATTCATCATTAAAGTAAAGAACAACAAAATATTGCACCATATAACTTGACAATAGATCGAATAGATCTTACTCATTACAACATCATTCATGAAATGAGATAGGAAATAGTTCTTCTCCACGTCAAATCACATTCATTTGATGAAAATAACTTATCTCTAGTCCAAAAGGAATTCTCAATTAAAGGGAGATTCAAAATACTTTTTAACGACCAGAAATAAAGAGTTCTTGCAACAACCATCGACCTCTAACGAATTGGTCGATGTTCTTATTTATAACATAAAATTCAATTGAAAATAATAGCTAAGTGTAGTTTAAACCAAATAAAATTCACCATGTGGCTTCCTCTTCTAATAGTTTCTTTAACAGTCAATTCAAGATATCACTTGAAATGGGGACTTTTCTCATACTCCGACCAACTGATAAAAAACTCCTCACAGGTTTGGGCCCATGGAAATCTGTGATGTTCTATCGGAGCTACATAAATTCCTCTGACCTCCACCGCATGCACCCGGTACTTCCCAGGCTGGCGTTTAACTGTTGTAGCACAGTTCGAGCTCTAGTCATATGTTCCATAAATCTTTTCACTTGCCCTAGCATTGTGTTGGTCACTTTCGCTAGCTCTTCGACCCATAATAAATCTTTCTTCGTATGTGATTCGACTATGTCACACAAGTCGACAAAGTTTTTGGGGGTGCCAAACTCGGGGAGTCTGATATCCTTCATTACTTTTTTAATTTCCCCCCAATGTTTCTCTCATTTGGTCCATTTCTCTTGAATTTCTTGGTGTGCTTCCTGAGACATATTAGCCCAATACTCGGTTGATCGCTTCATGCAATCAAGACTATTTTTTCCCAGTATCTGGATGTTGTGTTCTTCTTTATCCCGACCCTTTTGCACTGCATCAATGTATTCAAGTCTCTCTACGGCTTGTTGTACCCTTTCATGCCACCGCTCCATATCCTTTCACATCGCGAGTGCCATGAGAGTGTCTTCCTAGAGCTCAACTATCTATGCAGTAAAACGGTGCCTCTCTTTTTTGAATTGGTTGTAAGCTTCTTCAAACTCGCTTCTTAGGTATACCGTGGTCTGAGTGGAGCCCTAATAGTATTCATCCAGGTGGCGCAAATGTTCTAGTTCCTTCAGGGTGGAGACCAACTACTTTTCATCTTGTTTGGCTCTGTCCAGGGTGGCATCTGAGAGCGCCATCCCCACACTGAGGAGCTCAGATGTTCTGGCATTTTCTGTGTTTATCAAATTCTCCTCTGTAGTGATGAGGATGGAGCGATCCAATGTGATTCTCCTTTTCTTCGTGGTTATTTGGACTATAGCCTTCCTCTTTCGATCGTAGGAAATCACATAAATATAGGATACCTTATCCACAGGTTCGGGAATCTGTTGATCACCCCATGTGAGTGTGTTTCCCAAATTTTCGGTGGTGTATTCTTGTTCAAGATCGAGTTCTTGAACTTTCTCGTTGTGCTCTGAAGGCCTGACCTCTGTTTGTTGCTTGTCAGGGATATGAGTATCTAGTGGAATAGAGATGTCAGGAAAATACTCGATACTTACTTGTTCATTGGCTGTTGAATCATCGGTTTCCTTTAGCGGGGATCCTTCCTTTAGCTCGTCTGGTTCTGACTTGTCTTTTGGATTGTCTACTCGGTTCTCCAACATATCGGGTCTCCTCATGTCTAGGCCACTTTAGGATTCTTTTTCTTCCTGTGGGATCTCCTGGGTTTGGACCTCGGGAATAGGAGAGGAAGTCTTCTTAGGTTCCTTTTCTTCTTGGACACCCAGGGGTCCCTCGAGATGCCTCCAGACTTTCATCATCACTATATATATTTATAAACTCGCTCAAAGGATTAGGCACGCTTGTTTCTACTGATAGTCATCCTGTCTTTGTTTGAGTCGTCACACCTACCAACGATCTAGTCGGTGGCATTGTGGAGTCAGGGTCATATGACCCATTGATGTTATCAAGGTTCATGAAATCAGGGTCGTTTGGCCCCGTTGGGATTTCTTCTAAGCTATCGGTCAGAAGCCTCGGAAGCCTGATGAGGTCTGGGTTATCCCACATCCGATTCATTATCTTTTGGTCTTGTTGATACATGAGTGTCCCTCTCTCCCGCGCATCCTGAGCCTCAGGGAAATTCATGTCTTGTATCGGGGTTACCTGGAAAATCTTTGTTGTTTCGGTGGCTTCTTAGGAGCTTCCACCGCTCCGACTAATTTGTATGTTATCCTTTCTTCTCTAGCCCTGAGGATTTCTTGATCTGATTGTTCCGACACTATTGATTTCTCATCCCAACTCATGTCCTTAAACCTTGTTGCTTTAGGGTTAGCCATCCTTTCCACCACTTCATCCCATCTTTGAGCATTTTTTATGAAGATCTCATCCTGAAACCTGTCATGGGAAGATGGCCAGCAGGATGATACCTATGACACATGATTCAGGACCAAACCCTTGGGGTCCTGCTTTTGAAAATGGCAAGTCTAGAATCGGAACTCCAATTGGCTTAACCCTTCTTGCTTGTCCTGCACAGTGTCCTTTACCATGTAGAAACCAGTATGAAACCCATAGGATATGAAGGC
Organism: Picea sitchensis; assembly: GCA_010110895.2. Taxonomy (NCBI): domain Eukaryota; kingdom Viridiplantae; phylum Streptophyta; class Pinopsida; order Pinales; family Pinaceae; genus Picea; species Picea sitchensis. The sequence goes on along the minus strand of SNQJ01S0258576.1, from coordinate 1,977 downwards.
CCGCTTCTTATCCTTTACCAAAGTAGCATTATAACCTTGCAAGATGGTCTGATAAAATATTTCCCCTACTACTAGTCGATCGGGGACATATACAGGTAACAGATGGGGTGATCTTGTGGCACCAAAAACCCTGATGTAGGTATCATGCTCATCTAGACACCAATGGCCAACTTTCGATACAACATTTTTGGCTGCATCCGACAGCCTTGGGCACTCTTTCTTGAATACCAAAAAATAATACTTGCGATAAACGGATCGCAGATGAGAGAGTAGGATTTATTGTACCTATTTTCCAACAAGATGCTGAAATATACATGGACCGGGAGTTCGAAGATGTGCCCGCTTAAGTTCATTCCAGAAAAGATGTTCTTGGCACAAATAATTGTTGATACTGAGAGGGGGGTGAATCAGTATCAAGTACAATTTAAAACCTTTTTCAACTTATAATTAAACC